>JAKCPI010025143.1:0-10665 GCA_023213315.1 Euborellia annulipes
ATCTAATAGAAATCATCCCACAACTCTCTAAATATTCAAATTCTAAAATTGATAAATCAAAATATTGAAAACAATATGTTTAAATATTTAATGAATCACTAATAGTCTTAATTAACTTTTGTAAATCATTATAAAAAAAAAAATACATTGACACAAGAGTTCATTGAGTCATGATACAGGAAATGTTAAAGAAAAAAAGTCGAAAAGTCATACCCCTAATATACTCTATATATTTGTTATTTTTATTTATTTATTGGATGAAAGGTTCCCACCTATATATATATACCGACCGTTTACATCCACGACATACTTATATATATAAATATATATAAGCATATATACTTATGCAAAGATAAGTTTTCTCGGGTTAAGTCGTGTGGGGTGCTGAGATTTACTCGACGTTTCGGCTCTCTTTTTGGAGCCATTTTCAAGAGAGAAGGAAGTTAGGATGTAATGGTGGAGGGGGGCTGTTTATGGGGTCGCAGTCTTCCTGGTCCCCAGGTCAATTTGGTGGATGACTCAGAGGCGTGGATTGGTCTCTGAGAGCTGGAGGAAGGTTTGTTGTGTGTAATTGTGTTCGGTTTAGGTTGACTATGGGGCCTCAATCTGCCTACTCCCCAAGTCGGTTCCCACCTATATTATTTATTTTATTTATTTTTTGTTTGATGAAAGGGTTCTCACCTGTATATATATATATATACCGACCGTTTACATCCACGACATACTTATATATATAAATAAATATAAACATATATACTTATATATATATATATAAACTTGTCGTCGGAGTAAACAATGTTTTTTGCTTGAACTATACTATTTTCCTTCCCAGTAATTTATTTCTAAATAATCTTTATAAAACTAATTAGAGTTATATAAAGAAATATTTTTATTAAATTTTAAGTAAAAATATTTCTTAACTATTTAAAAAATAATATTTTATAAATTTAAAAAAATTTAGAATCTCTTTGTTTTGAATTAACATAAATTTCCTGCTATTTTTAAATAATAGAAGTTATCACATTAGTATTATTTATTTGTAATATTATTATTACTTAAATAAAGCCTTAAATTGCCTAAAATGTCTTTATTAAGGAACCGATCAAACAGCTGATTGAAAAAGTCGGCCATGTTGGCTTCTCAGCCATTTCAGACATTTTAGGCAATATAAGGCTTTATTTAGGTAATAATAATATTACAAATAAATAATACTAATGAGAAAACTTCTATTATTTTTTATTAATAAAAATAGCAGGAAATATATATTAATTCAAAACAAAGAGATTCCAAATTTTTTTAAATTAATAAAATATTATTTCTTAAATAGTTAATTAAGAAATATTTTTACTTAAAATTTAATAAAAATATTTCTTGATATAACGATAATTAGTTTTATAAAGATTATTTAGAAATAAATTACTGGGAAGGAAAATAGTATCGTTCAAGCAAAAAACATTGTATACTCCGACGACAAGCTTATATATATAAATAAATAAATATATATATATATATATATATATATATATATATAACCTTTCGTCCAATAAATAAATAAATAAAATACAGTTGGGTACCTTTGATCCAATAAATAAATAAAAATAATAAATATATAGAGTATATTAGGGGGGTATGACTTTTCGACTTTGTTTTTTTTAACATTTCCTGTATCATGACTCAATGAACTCTTGTGTCAATGTATTTTTTTTTATAATGATTTAAAAAGCTAATTAACACTATTAGTGATTCATTAAATATTTAAACATATTGTTTTCAATATTCTGATTTATCAATTTTAGAATTCTAATATTTAGAGAGTTGCGGGATGATTTCTATTAGATGACAGTTTATTGTCAAAAAAATTCTTCTTTTTTTTATACCTTTATATATTTTGTAAAGTTTGCAATGATTAGTTAAATTTTATATTTGATTTTTTTATAGTTCAATAGTGTATTATTAATTATCACTTCAAATACTTTTTTTTTTTTTTTTAATTTGCAAGTTATTAATTAGATCTTACAATTGTTACTTTCTCTTACCTATATGTATATGTTAAATACAATATATATATATATATATATAGAGAGAGAGAGAAGTATTGGATTCATGTCAAAAATTCAATGTCGAGATTTTGATGGATATACACGTTTTGAGGTCCCCTGAATCCAAAAAAGTGCTTTTCGCGGCATGGTCTGTCTGTGGATGTGTTCAATTTTAAGAATGAAGGAATTAAGCTATGAGGCTGAAATTTTATATATAAGTTAAACACCCCCGGGACCGACAAAATAAGCTTTTAATCAAAATCGGCCAAAGAGTACTAGTACTTTACTGATGTACTTTTTCAGTTTTTTTCGATTTTCTCAAAATTCCCTCTAACGATTTTGATTAAAATTCAAAAATCAATTATCTTTGAGATGCTCTTTCAAATGTATATTAATTCGTAATTTCCACGAATAAGAATTAAATTCAAGTATGATACACAAGGTTTTTTGTTTCAATGATTTATTTATTTAACATTAACACTTCATACCTTTTTCGACACCATATGTGTCATCATCGGAAGTGAATTACATATTGATTTAATTAATTCGTTTAATATTGAAAGATTATTTTTTTAATTATATTTTAAGATGGAATAATAATATTTTAGAAAAAACTGATAATTTAAGATAATATTTCAAAGGTTAAGGTGGTTTTGTCCAGGAATGTATATATATATTGAAAATATAGTATATATAATATATTTATTATTATGGTAATAAATAAATAAATGAATAAATAAATAAGTAAATAAATAAATAAATAAGTAATTAAATAAAAAAATAAATAAATGAATAAATAATTAAATAAAAAAATAAATAAATAAATAAATAAATAAATAAATAAAAAATAAAAAAATAAATAAATAAATAAATAAAGAAATAAGTAAATAAATATATGGTAAATAGGTAGGCTTGCCAGATTTCTGAAATTTTCAACCAGGACACCGGAATGCATCCCCCCCCCCCCTCCCTAAATAATCCTTCACAAATGGAACTATAAAAAAAGTTTATCACAGTCAATTATTTTTAGACTTTATTGGTCAACTATAATCAAATTTAATTTTTTCCGGGACGTGATGTAAAACGGCCGGGACACAGGGACTTTGTATGAAACCGGGACACAGGGACTTTGTATGAAAACCGGGACTGTCCCGGTCAATCTTGGACGTCTGGCAAGCCTATACCGACCCTGTTATGCATTAGTGTGTCAAGGGCCAAAAAAATTAAAGCAGTAAAGCACGGAATATTGTTTTAAATGTTATAATTAATAGTATTTTTTATGAAATATGTCCTAAAAAAAATTTATATTTAATGTTACTTGCACAATTGACAAAAAAAAAAATGATATATAATCTAATCAAAATAAAGCAAATCAGAAAAACTTTAATGTTAAGTTTTCTTAAAACTCGGTAGCTGGCGCTTGACATACTAATGCGTAACAGGGTCCATATATAGGCTATATAATCAATCGTCTGCGGCATTTCAAAATTCACTTCTCAGCAAGTCTCACCATATGTTAAAAGAATATATTTGCATTGTTATTTGATACATAGGTCATTATATGTGACCGTCCACATTACAGTCCACATATGTTACCAAATCTTCACTGGGCTAAATTTTAATGGAGAGCCGATTTACTAAAAAAAGTTGAAAAAAATCGATTTTTTTTTTTAAATTACTGATTCCGATTCTCTAGTTCTACATCTTATATGTTGAAATATTCGATTCATCAGAATCGATGTATTTTATATTAAAAAAAAATTGAAAAAACAAGACAAAGGTGCTAGATAAGAGAAAAGGGACCAAACAAACTTTAAACTCACTTTTCTTAAAACTAGGGTTTTGTTAACAAAAATTTTAAAAATTCATATCTACAAAAAAAAATAAATAAATAAAAAAAAAATAAATAAATAAATATTTTTTAATAGGAGAATTAAATTCACAAGGTTTTCTGTTTCAATAATATATTAATAAAATAAAATAATAATAATAATAAATAAATAAAATAAATAAATAAATAAATATTTTTTAATAGGAGAATTAAATTCACAAGGTTTTCTGTTTCAATAAAATATTAATAAAATAAAATAATAATAATAAATAAATAAAATAAATAAATAAATAAATATTTTTTAATAGGAGAATTAAATTCACAAGGTTTTCTGTTTCAATAATATATTAATAAAATAAAATAATAATAATAAATAAATAAAATAAATAAATAAATAAATATTTTTTAATAGGAGAATTAAATTCACAAGGTTTTCTGTTTCAATAATATATTAATAAAATAAAATAATAATAATAAATAAATAAAATAAATAAATAAATAAATAAATATTTTTTAATAGGAGAATTAAATTGCTTAGAAGAATGTTTTCTGTACAGAAAGTATAAAAACTCGATTTTGATTCCGATGAAGATTTGGTACCTTTTCATGTGGACGGTCACATATAATATAAAAATTTATGTCCTGGCTGTATTCCTCTTATATTCTGTTATTTTTACTTTCTCTTACCTCTATATATATAATATATATATTAATATATACGTAGAGAAAGTATTGGATTCATGTCAAAAATTTGTCGAGATTTTAAAGGATATACACTTTTTGAGATATATAAATATTTTCTTATGTTTATAAATTTTACATCTTTAATTCAAATGTAACGAAACTCAGGGCCGGATCTAGGGGGGGGAGGGGGAGCAGAGGGTGCACGTGCCCGGGCGGAAATTAAAGAAAGATAAAAATTTAGGTTACTCAGGTGGCAAAAATGTAGCGTCCAAAAAAAAAAAAAAAAAAAAAGGAAAAATATATTTATTCCGGAATGGAAAAAATTTATGTTCCGCACAAGAGAAAATGTTCCGCGGGCGGCAAATTTTTTTGCGTCTCTAAAAAAAAAAAGGTAAAATATTTTTTGGGACGGGAACATTTGGTTCCGCGAAAAAAAAAAAATAATTTTCGCAGAAAAATTTTTGAGATCAAGGAAAATTTTTAGGACAAATAAAATTTTGCCCCCCCCCCTATAAAATCTCCTAGTTCCGGCCCTGACGAAACTAATCATACATCGACACAGAAAATCTGGTGCGGCCAGTCACACCAGATTTTTTAAAATAATTTCATCATCAGTTCTTATGAGCTGAAACGTGTATAAATAAAAAAAAAAAAAAAAATTTATAAAATAACAACACAAACAAATTTTATAAAAATTCTTGCAAAATAAGCAATTTCAAAGAATACAAAATGGATAAAATGTATATTATTATATATATTTTTTTTTTTTTATTTATTTTTGGCTTTTAGCCTGCGGCCATCGCGTCAAAACTACATACAGCTTTTTTTTTTTTTTTTACAGCTTTTTTTTTTCGTATTGTCAGCAAACTTCTTTCATATCAATAGATAAATAAAAAAAAACATGTATTATTATATATTAAATGTATATTATTATATATTAAATGTATATTATGAGATAAAATTAATAAAATCTATAAATTAAAAATATATATATATATATATATATTAAATTTTACTTATATTAGTATATATTATTGTTTATTTATTATTAAATTAATTATATAAAATGGGTGGGGAAATTTGACATATTTATAAAAGTTTCTCTAACAAGTAAAATAACCCAAACATGAAATTCCGATTTCAACTAATATTAAATATAAATATGCATTAAACAAGAAAAAAATTCGACCAATAAAATAACAGAACTTTTAAAAAAAAAATAATTTTAGAATTTGCAAAAGCAAGGTTATATTTATTAAATTATACTAATAAAAGGTCAAAAAGATAATTTTTAAGCCTATAAAATTTTTAATTCGAAACTAATGATATATATAAATAAGAAAAGCTTTATATTAAGGTCAATGTCCAGAGATATACAATTTGATAACCCAGTTAAATTTTGTTTCAATAGTGAAAATAATTTGTGTTTTATGAATACCGAAAATTGTAATGATTTTTCTTTCATAAAATGTAGTTATTGTAAAAACTAAATATGTGTAAAGCACTTTTTAATGATTTTTACTAAAAAAAGGATTTTTTCAAATTTATATATAGATTTATTTAATTGTACCAAGTTTCAATGAAATCGGAATTTCATGTTTGGGTTACTTTACTTGTAAGAAGAAGTAGAATCTATTTTCATTTATATTCCGACCTTTTATAGGTAACGGGGGTCAATGTTACCCCACTTGAAGAGTATCACATGAAGGTATCTCATCAACGGCGCTGCCAAGACGCAGAGGAGTCGGTGGATTCTCCGACTTGGACAGTTGCTCGTTGATAGACCTTTGGGTGCAGGGCGATTGGACTGCGCAAAATAATCGATTATTTTTGGGAAAAATGCGTTCGAAAAGATCGGATGAGATTCGTATCCAAAAAAAAAAAAAAAAAATAGAAAAATTTTACAATAAGATGACAATTCCAATAGTCAAGAATCAATGTCCCAAATTCAACGTTCAAAGAATTAAGTTTCTAAAAGACTTCATCAACCATACTTTTGAAAACATTTTTTTTTTCTAATTTTCAAAATATTATAATGATTTACAGGAAGAGAGGATGTCAGCCAAAAGGAGAGCATAAAATTTCATTTTAGAAGACGTTTCGGTTTTAATTAAATAAATCCATCATCAGTTCTTATTATTATTGGCAATCTCAAGATGTACACTATCGAGATGCAGACATCCTATCTTCCTTAAATCATCCTAATCGTTCAACAGCCACTTCTCTTATCAACATCTTTTGTAAATTTTTTGTTTTTTTTTTTTTAATAATTTGTATTTTGAAGGAAATTTTTATATACGGTTTTTTTTTTTAATATTGATTTTGGATACCATTGTAAAAAATAAAGTGTAGGGGCTGAAAGGCGGGAGCCAAGAGCCGGAAATAAATTAAAAAAAAAAAAAAATTGTCAAGAAAGCATAGACAAAAATTGAGAGTTTCGTTGCAAGTCCCATAAAATTCACTGTTTTTTTTTTCTGTAAATATGGGTTGGGTTATTCTTTTACAAACTGAACAAGTTCTGAATATTTTTGATTTGGCTGAAATTTTTTTTTTTTACGGGTTCTATATCGAAAAAAAAGAGACCCGTATTCGAGAATTTAAAAAACGGTTTGGAGCAAGAAAAGGAGGCGTGCCTTCAAACCGGCGCCCTAATATGACGTAACGCGTTAGATTATTTAATTTTTTTTTTTTTGTAGAGTACTATTTGTTTGTACATGTTTTTTAATGACACCTGTATGATTTTTGTTTTGATTTTTCTTTGCAAAATTTACGAAAAATGTCTTTTTCTTTTGTGATTATTTCAAAAACTATTCAGTTTTCGGAAAAATGTTAAAGAATAAAAACTTTTTGAAAATTGAGTATTTTATCATAATATAAGAAAGAAATTGAAAATTTTGAAATTTCTAAAAAAACTTCCAAGTGACGTATTTACTCCAAAAGTTGATAGAAATCTACAATTTGAGTGTAAGGAGTATATACCAAATTTCATCGATCTAGCTGCTTTGGTTTTTAAGCAATCGTGTTCACACACACACACCCAGACGTAATTCCAAAAGAATATACGAGAAAGTCTCGGGGAAGTCATTTCCGATATTTTCGATATAGAACCCGTAAAAAAAAAAAATTCAGCCAAATCAAAAATATGTCGATCAGAAAGAAGAATGGCGTAACGAACGTAGAGTTTTTGTACACCCCCGCAAAAACCGCGATGCGGGGGTGGGGGGGAGCCCGGGCCGGGCTGGCCGGTCATTCAAAAATGATATATTCTTTTTTTCTTTTTATAATATATCATTTTTCCGATTTCACCTCAGCCCCAAGGGGACCCAGTTCTTCCCAATTTTTTTTTTTTTTTTTTAACGAAATTTTTCCCAAACCATAAGACAAAACTTTTTTCCCAAGACAAAACTTTTATTAAAAAATATTAATGTTTTATGGCTGTGGAGATTTACTCGGGATTCGCAGCCAGAGGATTAAATAAAAAAAATCTTTTATTTAATTTCTATTTGCCGACGTTTCGGTCGCCAATCGTGTATAATTGACAATATTTGCCCTGATGAAGGTCGTGATTGGCGACCGAAACGACAAATAGAAATTAAATAAAAGATTTTTTTTTATTTAATATCCTGGCTGTGAATTCCCTGGAAATCCTGAGTAATATTAATATATTTCATTTTTTTTTTTTTTATTACTTTTTTATGCGACACATTTTTTCAAACAAAAATTTAGAAATTAGCCATTTACCCGTATATATGTATATAGATTTGAAGTTTCGGGGGAGGGGCCCTCAGCACCCCTTTATATACACCGCGAGCGAAAAGAAGGTTGCGGAGGGGGGGGGCAGCTAATACGTTACGCCACTGGGTCAGAAGCTGTTCGGTTTTTAAAAGAATTACCCATATATGAATTGACTTCAAAGAGAGTCTTTTAGAATAATTTGAAGGAGCTCCAATTTTTTTTTTTAATTTGTTTAAGATTTTTTTCAGCATCACCCCTCATTATTTCAATTGATTGGTATCCAATTCAATTGAAATGAATATTGTCGCAGGGGACGGGATGAGAACCCGCGATCCTTGGTACAAATGGCCAGCATGCTAACCACTACACCAAAGCCCGATGGCGTAAACTATTTTAAAAGACTCACGTTGGAGTCAATTCGTATATCCAGAGAAAAAAACAGTGAATACTGAAGATGACTTCTATCAAGAGCGATACATGGGATTTATAAAATATTTAAAGAAAAAAATTTGGCTGCCAGTCTCTGCTTATGCACCCTTTCCTAGTTTAGTAGTGAACATATTTATGTATTCTATAAAAAGCTTCTGAGTTTAATAATTTTAAACTATAATTATTATTTCTAATAAACATTTTGACATCCTTGATATTAAATTCTTCAATCTTTGAAGGCAAGACGAGTTCTTTTTAAAGAATGACATCGTCTGATGATTTGTTCTATGCAATTTTGAGTGAAATTACATTTATAATAAATATGTAGAATTTTAATTGTATTAAATGCAGAGATTAATTCGTCGAGATCATTGGGGAGAATATGATGACCAGTCATCAAGTTGTACAACTTCAAGTGAAGTTAATCCTTTTAACACATTAATGAAATTAGCAGGTGATCTGGATAATCTTAAATATCGAAGTTTTAAATGAGAGACAACTTCATTCGTTTCTGCAATGGGGGAAATAAAAAGATCGAGATATTGTAAATTTGGACATAGTCTTAAAACTCCACTCAAATTGACGTTATCTATTTTTAATACTAAAGACTCTAATTTTGAACCACAATTTTCAAGAACGTTCATCAATTGATCGTTGGAAGAAAAATATAAAGAAAGATGTTTCAAATGTAAAAATCTTGGAATAAATTCTAAAACTGAATTTTCAGGGCCTTTCAAATAAATTGAGTTTGCTTCGGGAAAGATTTCATATAGCTTAAAAAGAGATGCTAAAATTGTTGGTGGAGAAATTAAAAATTTTTTTAAATCTGTTGGAATTTGTTTAGAGAAAATTAAATTTAAAAAATCATTATTTGTTTTAAAGATTTCTAAATTTGGCAATTTATCGAAAATTTCATTTGGTGTTGTTGGGGTTATTGAAAAAAAAATGGGCTGAACGACCATATAGTCTGAAAACCCGAAGTGATTCGTGTTTTGGCCATGCATCAATATCGAGATATAAAAAACCTAAATTATACACTATGCATTTTAATTCCTCTAAACCGGGACAATATTTTAAAATTATTTTCATCAACCTATATTCGATACAATAGCATTTAACCGTTAATGATTTTAAAGATAGAACACATAATATTTCTTCTATATCAGAATAATTTACAAAATTACAATTCAATTCTAAATGGGTTAAATTTATTTTATTTTTTTGTATTAACGTTATAACTTGATTAATAAAAAGATTCTTTGAAGAACGGAAACGCGAATAATAAAAAGGATAGAGACATAACCTCTTTGTCCTTTCAGAGAGCATCAAACGAAGAGTTCTCAACATCAAATCTGGCTGTTCTCGTTCACTTAAATGCAATAACAAATCATTCATATATTCGTCAACAAGAATACTCGGGATACTCTGGACATATTTTCTTTGGAAATCAAAATATACTTCAGAATTTGGAGAAACATCAGAAGAGAGAAAGTCGATCAATTTGGCCTGGTGTTCTTTCTTGACGAAGTTGTAAAAAGAAGCTGGCGATGGCATTTTGATGTTTTTGAGATCTGCAAAAAACAAATTAATACAGCTGGAGGCGGGCGTCGCGACTAATTAATAGAAAATCTTACCCTATCCTAGTGTCAAAAAAATATAAGTTTTATATATATGTAAATTACAATTGTACTTGGCGGTACAAATTCTTGCCTTTAAAGCCATTGGTTTTCATAAGTTGGCTACTCTGTCAAAAACATAGAATAAAAGCTAATATCAAGATATACTATAAAAATATTGTTAATAGAGAAGAAAATATTTATAATAAAATAATTGTTAATTAACGACTATAAAAACCAATTTGTCTTTTTAGGTAAGATTATAGAATTTATATTATTATTTAATTGTAAAAAAATAAAATGTTAATTAATTTAATTTTAATAAAATTGT
>JAKCPI010025144.1:0-14801 GCA_023213315.1 Euborellia annulipes
AAGCGAGCAACAGCTGAAAGTATCGAGGTGGCAAATACAGTCAAGATCAAGTCCATTGGCCACCCCATAGCAACTAATTGGCGTCACTCGCTTTTCCTCTTCTTATCTTCTCTTTCTAAAATTCTGACTAATCATATTCCCGAATTGTTTGAGATTATCGAATGGCACACACTTTTGTTAATTATCAGAGCTTAATTTTAAGTTTAAAAATATTTGTACCATTCACCATCTTATTTAATTAAATATGATTATATATTAGAGTGGTCGTTAAAAATTAAATTTTTTCCTACGCCCCCCAAAAAAACATTCTTTTTAATGAAAAATACGGGGAACTTTTCTTTTTGATTTTAAACAAAAATAACACGCGCCCCAAGCTGGGATTTACTTTCATTTTTCGTAGAGTCGTGGTTTTTTTCGAATATCTCTTGAAATATTCAGATTTGAGAAAAGGAGAGGACTTTTTTGTATGGCAATTCAGAATCTCTTCAAAAAAGGTCTCTTCAATTTTGTTTATTAAGTTCATATTAATGGAGATATTCTCAATAATCAACTCTAAATTCGATATAGTGAACAATTTAAGACCTACAAACGTAATTTTTCCTGAAATATGAACAATTTCGTATTTTAAGAAAGTTACAATTATTTATTCAATTATATCTAGTTAATAATTATTAATATATTAATGTGCAGTGGCGTCATTTCAACTTTATCTGGGGGGGGGGCAAACATTTTTTTTCTTAAAATTTACTTACAAATGGGTACTCAAACTTGGCCAAAACATATTTAATTTAATTAATTGTTTAATTTTGTACAGTTTGTATATTCGTAGATGTATTTTGGAGTATTTTATTTAGAATATAAAATTTTATAAAAATCAGAGCCCTTGGGGGACATTTGCCCCCCCCCCCCGTCCCTTTCCCAAATGACGCCACTGATAATGTGTGGATAATATCATAATATGGATAACTCTGCAGATTGACCGTAGATAACTTACCGTTAGAGGTTTTTAGTATGAGTCATTGAAAAATTGTTATTATTTATTGAAGACCGAGATGTATCATTATTTATCTTAATTTACTAAAATCATAGACATTTCAAGAAACATTACGGGTTTGTAGGACTTAAATTGTTCACTATATCGAGTTTATTCTTGAGAATATCTCCATAAATATGAACTTAATAAAAAAATTGAAGAGACCTTTTTGTAGAGAATTGAATTGCCTAGTTTAATAACTCATTAACTGGACTTATATAAATTTGAAAAAAAAAAACGGACAATTATATTGGAATACCCCTAAGGAGACATCCTATAATTCAGGTTATATAGATAATTTCTACCTAGCAGTAAATCAATAAAAATTCAGAAGTCGAGCTGCGTACACCTACGCAATTAAATTAAATAATTCTCAGCAAGTTTTTTTTTTTTTAAATTTCATTTACCTAATTGAAATGAAATGATATGTTATTTGTATTTTAATAGATGTGTTTACACCAATAATAGACTAATAATTTCCTGCTTGCATGATGCAATAATCATCTGAGAGATCGTCATTGGAATTGGCCTCTGATACGATAATATCCGCTCACATAGAAATAAAATTTATTTTTATACTAATAATGGATAAAAAATTATTTAGAAATTTTTAGTGATTGTTTCATAAGACATATGAGAGGTCAACTTGTAATCAATTTTGATGGGATTTTTTTATAGCCTAGTTTTTTAATTAAAAAAAAAAACAACAATTGTTTTTTTACTCTTTATCATTTTCCAATTTCGAAATTCAACAAGTTACGTGTTTTAAGCCTAGCGACAAAGTTGCTTCCACACCTAGAGGCCCTCCCCCAGCACCGAGATGTCGCAATAATAAAAAGTAAAATGTTGAAATTATAAGAAACCCTTCTTGTACGCGGGGCCGTAAATATCGGGGAGGGGGGGCCCCCAAAAATTTTTCATAGTCCAAACCTAGGATCGAAACGTTAGCCGTGGTCTGAATATCAATAAAGAAACTACATTGCCTGCATTTTCTTCTTGTTTTTTTTTTTATCTCTTTCAAAATCTACTCTACAGCCTATTACAAAATTTTTCAAATCTCTATACGTGTATAAATATACGGATATATGGCCAATTTTTAATTTTAAACTGGTAACCGTTGGCTCTAGTTGAAACATTATTCTTTAATAGAAGAATTAAATTCATGTATGATAGACAAGGTTTTTTGTTTCAATATTTATTTAACATTAACACTTTATACGTATTTCGACAGCATATGTGACATCCAAGGACGGATCCGGAGGTGTTTCGGGGGCGGGGGGGGGGGGGGGGTAATCTGGTGTGACTCGTCGCACAGCACACAATTCTTTAATTTCGGTAATTTAAAGGCGCATTCTGTAATTGTTTGCCAGAATATAAATACAAATCAAATTTTTAAGTATTAATTTTTACAATTTTACATTAAAAATAAATTTTTTTTTTTAGAAAAAAAGTATTTTTTTTCAATCTCGGGGGGGGGGGGATTACCCTTTTACCCCCCCCCCCCATTGTATCCGCCCTTGGTGTCATTATCGGAAGTGAATTACATTCTGACACATACATACTACAGTATCTACAGTATGTAATTCACTTCCGATGATGACACATATGGTATCGAAATTCGTATAAAGTGTTAATGTTAAATATATATTGAAACAAAAAAAACCTTGTGAATCATACTTGAATTTAATAGTCCTATTAAATTTTATATTTTTGTTTGAGAAAGTACGTCACATAAATAAGAATAATAAAAATAAAGAAATATTAGTTCGTATATTAGTATGTACTGTATATAAGCATTTGTTAAATAAAACTTTAGTCTTCGAGAGAGCCCGGACCCCTCGCGGCTCAGGTATACTAGGCATATGTGTATGGGAGGAGAGGGATATTTAAAAATGAGTTCGGACCCCCCACCCTTCCCGAAAAATAGAATAGCAAGCATATCGGTTGAAAGATTCTAGTGAGTATCAAGCAATCCGCACCTGCAAATTATTAACCCCCCCCCCTTCCCCTAATTATCGACGAGACAGTATATTTGTTTTTTCTATTATACTTCCTCTTATATAAATCCTAATGAATATAGACTATTGATTTGCAATCTTAAAAGCAAATTCATTGTTGAAATAAACGTTTGATGAACTTTGAAATTAAATAAAAGGTTCTTCTATGAATTAAGGCTCCAACGATTTTGTTTAAAATTATTCTCAAGAGTAGCGGCTGAATGTATAATTAACAATGAGGAAAGTAAGCCCCCAGAAAAATATTTTTCTTTTTTTTCGCTTTATTAAATACAAATGTCGACGTTTCGGCCTCTTTTTCCGGCCTTCGTCAGGGACATGTGCAGGCAATGTTTGCCTTAGAGGGGCTCTTGGCAGCTCCTGACATATTGTTGGTGCAAAGAGAGAATGAGTTAATAAAGAGGAAAAAAAGAAATATTTTTTTCTTTTTTATTGCTTTCGTCTGCCTCATTGTTAAATTATTCTCGTTTCTGTATGTTTTGTGTTAAGAACTGAAGTCTAGTAAATTGATCATTAATGCACATTTTCTCTTAAAAATAGCATACGCTTCCAACTTACTATATAACTAGAGAGTAAGCCCTGCTCTTTTATAATATGAATTCTTCAATTGCATAAAATTCGTATTTGTTTATGAGAATTGAGATTTGGATTTCTCAAAAAAGAATAGTTTTGCTATTCTTTTTTTTATTTTGATCTTCCTCTCTTTCCATAGAAATGGCACATAACAATAGTATGATTATTATACGTATTTACTGTTGTGATTACTCTGAGAACTTTCTTGAGAATAATACTGAGATGGGTTCCCGTTCCTTTCTCAGGAGGAGGCATCACAATTAGAAGTGGATAATATTTAGCCATGAGGGGGGATTTGAACTCTAATTCTCTTCATCTCAGGATTATAAGCTTTACTGCTTTATTCCCTCGACTAATCGCCTCCTCGCTAATCTATATGAACCTATTACGCATTAGTGTGTCAAGCGCCAGCTACCGAGTTTTGAGAAAATTAACATTAAAAGTTTTTTGTTTTCATTCGATTATATATAATTTTTTTTGTCAATTGTGCAAGTAACATTAAATATAAATTTTTTTTATGACATAGTTCATAAAAAATACTATTAATTATAGCATTTGAAACAATATTCCGTGCTTAATTCAATTTTTAATTTTTTGGCTCTTGACACACTAATGCATAACAGGGTCCACATATAACCTATTTAATTCACTTTTGTCCTTCAGTCGGTCATCCTATTTGAGCGAATTCCTGTTGAATTTAGAAATAAAATTTTTGTTCAAACCTTCTAGATTAGAGAAAATGAAAGAAATCTGTTTGGGGAGCGATATTACAGGCTCTTTTATCCTTGAAATATAAATGAAATTCAAATCCCTTCTTATGATTACAGGGAAAGAAAGGCGAAGCCACCTGGGTAGTAATATTAACACTTTGCTTCAATTATAGCCCCTGGGATTAAAAAAAGAAAAGGACCTGAAGGAGGGGAGGAGGGGGGGGAGCAAAATTATATAGTCCCTTCTTTCTTGTTTTTGGGGCGAAAGTGTTGTAATTGTGAAGATCAGGCTGATTTCTAGATAGAGTGAGAATGCGAGTAGAAGAAAGCTCGGGCAGCTCGTGGTCGCTATTCACGTAGACGTAAGCCCCTGAATAAAGATAAACTCGATGAAAAACACCCCTTTTCAATAACCAACCAAAATATACCCTTTAGGATTTATTAATATTAAAAATCAAATCTATTAATAGGATGCAATAGATGAAGGGGAGGAATAAAAATAAAAAATAAAATCTGTCGTAGTTTGGAGGCGTGTCTCTCTTTCTCTCTGTATCTATCCACGTGACTCTACTCTGAAAGTCGCCATAAACGAACCAACTGATTAACAAATATATATAAACAAATTGACAAAGAGATGAGAACTTCGTCACAGACGTCATAGGCTGTTTATTTGTTGTCTTCTTCAATTCATAGAATAAAAAATACTTTACTTTGAAATGGCCATGAAATTTGTTCAAGTGCAAGGTGGAGAGTGGAGAGTGGAGGGTGGTTCAAGTACGATACTTGCTAATCAATCATTTTGAAAGTCACGATGAACATTTCACATGTGATTTTATGAAAACACGTGTGGGAAGCAGGGCCGGATCTAGGGGTGGGGCATGTGTCCCGGGTGGCAGATATCCGGGGCGGCAATTAAAAAAAAGAATTACTAAAAAAAAAAAGGTAAAAATGATATGAATTTTGTATAGAAAATCTTAAGGAGGGGGCAGCAAATTGAATTTTGTCCCCCCTAGTTCCGGCCCTGGTGAGGAGTCACCATCTTTATTTTAATTAGAGTGGTACATACCTTATAGAGGGCTAAAAAATCCCCAATGCCGCCCTCTCGTTTTCTGACATATATCTACATCATTATAAGGTAAAGGCACCAGTAATGGACCATGCACCAGTAATGGACCTTTTGGCAGAGATTTTGATAAAATAAGGATTAGGTATTTTTTGCAGCGTTGATTTTATATGTATATTCAAGTTACGTTATCTGGCTTCTTGTTCTTGCAGTTTGCGCATGCTCGCTTCATCACTTTATCATTTTATCGCATTTTATGTCCAGCGTTTTGCAAGACATACTATACATTGCTCTTTCCTAGTCATTTTGGTTAAGGATCGCTGGCTGTCTATATTAAAATATTAAGCACCCACAAAATATTTAAAGGAAAGTTGATATATATATTTATTCTTAGAATAATAAACTAGGATAATAGTCGATATTTTACTATATAACCTTATCTTGAACAGTAGGGAGGGGGTGGTCCATTACTGGTATGTTAATCTTACAGATTATCTAGAAATGGACCGGGGCGGTCCATTTCTGAATTAATTAGAATTTTTTATTTTTGTTTTATAATGTTAATTATGATGTTCTGGCAGCCAGTAAATTATGTAGACCTAATAATTATAGTGCTAACTAACCGTATTTCAGTAGTAGACCCCATGGTCCACCATTAGTTTATGATATGGTCCACTAATAAAATGCATAAATGAAATGGCCAAAATGAAAAAATAAACTAAAAATAAAAGGCAAGATGATCAATATAACATGTCCAAAAATCTACGGGTTAAATATCTGAAAGATGGCTTAAAATTTATAGAGGACAAAATAGGCATAGATAAAATAAACTCATTTGTGACAACATGCAGTCCATGGTCCGGAGATCCTCATGACTTATCTTTATACTTATTTTGGAAGAAAACTAAAATAGAGCTAGATTCATCCACCAAGTCAGCACTGAAGAGAGAGAAACTGATGTACTCTTGGAAGAGCCGATATTCGAGGAAAGGCCTTCATGTAATGAGTTCACTGTTTCTGAGTCACTGATGCAAACTATTAAAGCATCAGAAAGAATACTTTCGGTAGTTTCAGGAATGCTTCCCCAGGAATATTTAAAGAATTTGAAAAAAAAGCAAGAATTTGAAGAAAAAGCAAGATCTTGAACAGTTGAAGATAGAAAAAGCTACTGAAAGGAAACTAAAGAATGAAGAAAATTCAAGCGAAAAAGGGCTCTTGAAAAAAGTACATTTAAACAGATAATATATTTTATATACCTCTATATTTTTATCTAGAACATCTTCTATACTTATTTATAAAGAGAGAGAGTGAGTTTGTTTGTATGTAGGGGCTAAGCTCAGAATTTACTATTTTTTTCCAAAGCTTTGGGGGGGGGGCACATGCCTCCTACCCCCCCTCCTCTGTCAAATGACGTCCCTGACTTTATTATCCCGTTTTATTCCATTTATTCTCATAGTCATTTAATCTAACAAGTTAAATGGCTAAATTAAAATTAATTGATGAGGGTCCACTACTGGCGCTGAACATGGTCTATTATTAGGTTTTAGACGGTCCACTACTAGCTCCAACGAATTAAGATGGTTTTATATTTATTTATTTAAAATGGAAAACTTTATAAAAGTGTATCTTATATATTCTTAATAAAGAAATATCAGTGAATAATTTAAGCCTTCCACCAGCAGTTTCTTTATTAAAATAAAAATTCTGTGCTGAAAATTAATAAAAAATTTTCTTAAATGGTCCACTACTGGTGCCTTTACCTTACGAATTTTTTTTTTGTCCTAAAACCTTGCAAGCGACGTAGAAATTTCACTCAAATCTATTCCTAAGCAAAAACGTTAACAATATTGAGATGATGGCTGAACTATTAACAGATACGAGTAGGATGACAGCCAGGAAAGAAATCAGACAAAAATTTAATCAATCTTTATCTAATATTATTTCGATTGCCGACGTTTCGGACGCAATATAAAAACACAATTCATCTCACTACCGTGAATTGTGTTTTTATATTGTCAATAAGCAAAATACGCCCATCTGTATTTTATTAACTATCGATTGCCCTGAGGAAGGGCGCGATTTGCGTCCGAAACGTCGGCAATTAAAAAAAAAAAAAAAAAAAAAAATCTCTATATATATTACATATATACATAGGTAAGAGAAAGTAAAAATTAGATAAAGATTGAATAAATTTTTGTCTGATTTCTTTCCTGGCTGCCATCCTACTTGTATCTGCAAAAACGTCAACTTTTAACATCTGAAATCAGCGTTTATTCATTTTATCACCTTCTTGCCGTCTCAAATTGCTATTCTGTAAGCAAAAACTTAAATGCCAAAGCGTTATCATCTAGTTAATAGTGTTAAAAATTAATGTCATGTCTAGGGGATGCTTTTAATATTTTAAAGCCAAAAATGGCGTCTTTAACCGAAAAGTAAGGTTATGGTTAACGTCGCTGTTAAACCTTTGTTTAGAGAATAACATTTTTTAACGCTGGTGTGTCAGATAGGCCTACTAGATTGAAAATAACAAATCAAGTTAGTAATGCGCATGCGCGAGAGGTTATCGAGGGATGTAAATATTTCTTAAGGAATTTTTTTTTTAATTTCAAATAGCAAAATATCTATTATTATGCATTTTTTTAATACCCGTTCAGAGGCTAGGCCTATAAAAAAGAAGAAGGTCATATGCTGACCACACCTAATAAAAAGAAAAATTTCCATGGTGTGGTTGAGATTTTATTTGAAGGCCGGGAGTGGAGTCTCTTTTGAATTTGACAGCCATTCAATCAAATCACCTGACAAACAGTCTCATCTTAAAACAAAAAAAAGTTTCCCTAAATGGCAAAATTCGTCTTAACCCCACTACTCTATTCTATTCTTACTAATAACAGTAATTGTTCGGGCTTGGTGTAGGGGTTAGCATGATGGTCTTGTAAACCAAGAGTCGTGGGTTCGGATCCCAGGCAGTCCGATAATTTTATTTAAGCCATTTGAATACCAAAGTGTGAGTGTGAATGGAAAAAAAGTGTGTTTAAAAAAAAAAAGAGAGAGTAATTGTTATAAGAGGGGTTTCTTTTCTTTTTATTCTTTAATATTTCAACCCATTTATAGACTAAAGATTTTCTTTTATCTCTAAAAGAGACAAAGAGCATGACTTTCTGATAACTCTCTAAAAATCAATTAAAACCTCACTTATCTTATTTATCTTTCTATTAATATAGAAAGCTTAGTATAGGATACAAATTTTCTAATACAACAAAATAGCAAAATCTAGGCATTGAACAAATTAATATTTTGAATATTGTGGTCACCAAACCAGTTTATTTCATTCTTTAATGAATAGAAATCTCTATATATTGTCAGGTCAAGGGCCGTAGCCAGTTTTCGAGTTGTGAGGGGCGATTGGCCTGTCGATTATCCCACTAAATATTCATTTATCAACTATTTTCTATTACTGGTAAAGATGCATATTTTAAGATTCCCTGAAAAACAAAATTGTAGTCATTTTTAAACAAGGGCGGATCCAGAGTTTTTTTTTTTTGGGGGGGGAGTAATCTGGTGTGGTCGCACAGCACACAACTTTCTCTTACTTTCGGTATTTGAAAGTTACATTCTGTATTTGTTTACCAGTAGTTCACTTGTTACTTGAAATAAAAATTGAACTAAAGAGTTTGTAGTGCCACTTGAGCAAAAGCCAAATTAAATGTAGGCCTATACTTGCCACTTTTTTCTTGAATTGAAACACACACTTTTTTCGGCAACTCCGGCCATATAAGACTATACGATAACCGTTGTTATTTATAATATCTATTGGGGGTCCAGACATTTCTATTTAAACCATTTAGTATCCATCGGACTGCCTGGGGCCGGAACCCAAGTATAGAAAGAAGGCAAGCTACCAACTACACCAAGCCCGAGGGCATGTTTATGATTTACCTGAGATTCCTCCTCTCTTTTGCCGATTTATTATTTTTTTTTTCGTTATTGAAAGTTACCTACGTAATTATAGACTTGTATTTTTTCCTCATCTCTAATGATTGGTTCTCTTCTCTCTAAAGACCTATTTGATGGCATTTCTAGGAACGTTAATTTGGCAAAATATAATCAATTTTACTTCAGAGTACTGTATACAGGGTTACAAATTTTTAAAGAATTTTAGAGAAAATTTTGATCTTTGGCAATATTTATGCTTTGAAATATGCTCTTCTTTTTAAATAAATTCTATGGAGCACCCCATATATTTTTGCATCTTAAAGAGCGGAAATCATAATTCCTTTAGATTACTAGTTTTTATAATTTTTTGAATTTCTTCTCGGGGGGGGCGACCACCCCCCCTTTAATCCGCCCCTGATCTAGGCTGTCCTTTATAAAATAAAGTTGATAATGAGTGCGGCAAATCAGAAAATAAGGTCTTTTTCGGCATCGGCGGCCATTCAGACCCCGTCCCTATTTATTTAAATTGATTGGTAGGCAATTCAATTTAAATAAATTTTTGTTGCATGGGATGGGATGTGAATCCGCGACCCTTGGGTCACAAAAGTTGTCAATAATATATTAAGAAAGAGGTCAATTTTTGGATGAATGACCATCTCATTACATATCATGTTTTACACTTTGTTTTTTTCTCTCTTTATATTATAACGATCTAATTCTAATTCCGTAATCTTATCATATTTCATTATTTTAAGAATATTTAATATACAAGTAGATAAAGGAAAAGACAAATTGATTGATAATTTTCGCAAGTGTTTTTTTTTCTAATCAGGTAGGGAGAGGAAGAAAGAGAGAGATAGAGGCCGGTTCGAACAACGGCGAGTGTCAACGGGTTCAAGGGGCTCCTTGTGACGTCGCGGCTTCTTGCTATTGGTCCGTTTGCGAAGGCTCGCCTCTCGTTTAGCCAATCACAATCGCTCGCGTTCTTGCTTGGTCGACCTTGGTTGGTTGACTTCTTCGATAGCTAATGCAATATTACATCAGAAATAAAAAATGTAATCAGGTTCATCGGCAGTCGTAAGCAAAGCAAGCAGCTGAGGAAAGGAATTAAAAAAAAAAATAATAACTAAAAACAAGGTTAAGAAAGTCAAAGGCTCGCCAATTGTGTTCTCTCTTCTGTTTGGTCACATGCTATTAATAGCCATTTTTTTTTTTTTGTAATTGTCAAGATCAACAAGTTTAATAATTTTATTTTTTTATTAATATCCATACATTTGATTTGCTAAATCTATTATTAAATACAAACCGGAATGGGAGTGATCTTGTCTGGTTTCCAAAGTCAAAAAAATCATAAAATTTTAATCAAAAATAACAAAATTTACTCTACTACTATCCCATTGTTAACAACCTTCATCTTTTCATTATGATATGTATTCTTTTGCTTAAAAACTTTTCTTAGCATGTCATTGACATTGAATAGGCGTTAAAGTCACCAAGGATAGATAATAAGAGGCCATCCAAGTATTATATAAGCAAATTTTTCGTTGTTTTAAACCCCTCTATCACCCTTTGTCTGTAATAATTAGCATTTTATTTGTTCCTTGGGGAGGGGGTGAGGATTTTTGCCTTTTTTAGAATATATTTTTTGCTATTATACTTATAGATCTTATAAATCCAAAGATGCTCAGGGGATCTTATAAATCCAAAGATGCTCAGGGGCCCACATCTTGTGGGTACGTGGATGGCGGCCATGAGCTACCCGAGCTGGGACTGGCAGTCTTTCTGTTCTTTACATGTCTGTCCCTTCCTTCTGTATTTTCAACAGGCGTCAGACCGAGCGATGGGCCGGCCTGTTCTATTTTTTTCCGGTCACAAAAAACCCATTCTGCCGACCCCGCACTGCGGGAATAAGGCAAGGAAAGAAGAAGAAGAACTTATAAATCCAGGGGCGTCATTTGGGGGGGGAAGGGGGGCCACCCCCAAGGACTCGGATTAAAAAAAATTTTTTTTATTCTAAATCAGTGGTTCCTAACCGGTGTGCCGCAGCACCCAAGGGTGCCGCGAGAATGTCTAAGGGGTGCCGCGAGATATTTAGGTAAAAAAAAGAGTCTCAAAAATACAATTTTGCTAAAAAAAAGGGTAAATGATATAAACGGAAGCGATAAAAATTTTGTGTAGGATGGGAAAAATGAAGCTTTACAAAAAAAATTTTCCGAGGGCGGCAAAAATTTAGTTCCCCTAAAAAAAAAGATCCAATGGTTATCACCCGAAGGGAAAAAGGTAACAAAAATATCCCGGAAGGTGGCAAAAATTTTGTTCTTCTAAAAAAAGATAAAATGATTTCACGGAAGTGAAAAAAAAAATTTACCTTGGGGCGGAAAAAATTCCACGGAGGGGGAAAAATTTTCTGAAGGGCGTTTTGATAGGGGAAAAAAAAGGAAAATTGCCCCTAGTGTGTAATGTTATTCCCAAAGCACCTTTCGGGTGCCGTGGACTTCAAAAGGTTGGGAAACACTGTTCTAAATAAAATTTATTCTTTTAAATAAAATATCTACGAGTATACAAACTATACAAAATTAAACAATTAATTAAATTAAATATCTTTTGGCCAAATTTGAGTACCTATTTGTAAATTTTAAGAAAAAAAAAAGTTTGCCCCGGTACCTAACTTAAATATAAAATATCAAATTCGTTGCTCATTTCCTTCATTTATCTTGAACACACCACAGACACAGACACTCCATTTTATGGGACACATTTTTTAACTCAGGGGACCTCAAAACGTGAATTTTATCAAAATCTCAATATTGAATTTTTGACATCAATGCAATTCTTTCTATATATTAATATATAAGCCTATAGGTAAGAGAAAATGATTTAGAATCTTTACTAAATATTATTAAAGGTCGGCAAAGTTGACTGCTCGGTTTAGTCCCTCGTTTATTAACGTTTTTATTGGAATATCTATAGAGATAAATTCTTTTAATTTTAAATAATAGTATCTCTTGAATCGAGACAATAAAATATTCCTTTTGAGACAACAACAACAACAACAACAAAAACAAATAAAAAATAATTAAGGTAAGGTTTGTTTGTTCCCTTTTTAAAACGGGACTTTCTTTTATTCCTCTTATAGGAAAGTTTTGCTAAAATATCTGGAAAACTCCATTTGGTTGACTCCACTTCAATTATCTCCTTCTCTCTCTCTCTTTGCGTTTATTTAACATTACATAAATATTAAAATAAATGAATTTTCTATTCTTAACTATAAAATATTCCATTTCTTGTGAGCTTTATTCCAATATAACTAGTCGAGAGGCAGAATTAATTTTTAAAAATTGCATTTTTACTTTCTCTTACCTCTACATATGTTAATATATATATAAAGAAAGTATTGGATTCCTGTCAAAAAATCGATGTCGAGATTTTGATGGATATACACGTTTTGAGGACCCCTGAATCCAAAAAAGTGGTTTTCGCAATATGGCCTGTCTGTGTGTCTTTGAACAAAATAACTCAAGAACGAAAAGAGCTAAGAAGTTGAAATTTTATATTTAAGTTAGGTACCCCAATGGGACGAGACAAGAAGCTTTTGAACAAAATCGGCCAAAGAGTACTAGTACTTTACTGATGTAGTTTTTCAGTTTTTTTCGATTTTCTCAAAATTTGCTTTAACGATTTTGATTAAAATTAAAAAAAAATCAATTATTTTTTAGATACTCTTTAAAATGTATATTCTCATTTTGCCTTTGAAATCTTCTGAAGACCACTTTACTTTTGTACTTCTTTGAGAAGATACGATAAATGGTTGTCATGGTAACAAAATATAAATATTTTCCCATGTTTATAAATTTTACATCTTGAATTCTAATATATCTGGCGCCCCCGGGTGTGGCGTAGTAGGTAGCGTGCCTACCTCCTATACCAAACGTCGCGGGTTCGGACCCAGGCAGTCCGATGATTTTATTTAAGCCATTTGGGTACCAGATTGCTTAAATAGAAATGCCTGAACCCCCATTAGATATATTTCATTACAACGGTTATCGTCAAAGTCTTAAATGGCCTAGGTTGCCGAAAAGACTGTGTGAATGTGTGTGTGAGTGTGAGTGTGAGTGTGAATGTGAAAAAAGTGTAAATGTTTTTTTTCAAAAAAAAAAAAATATATATATATATATATCTGGCCCTCGGGTTTGGTGTAGTTGGTAGCGCGCCTGCCTTCTATACCAAGGGTCGAGGGTTCGGATCCGGCAGTCCGATGATTTTATTTAAGCCATTTGGATACCAAATGTAACGAAAATACGAGAAACTTGTGTGCTGTGCGACCAGTCAAATAAAATTCAATTTGCATAGCTAGAGTGTTAAGTGGCCGCCATAGAATTATAATCTACTCATAGTTTTTAATAGATCCGAACAAGGGAAACAATATAGATTTTGTTAAGGATGTTTTCGGCATCTGAGACTATTTAGACCCGGTCTCTATTTCAATTGGGTTGGTAGCCAACCCAATAGAAATAAGAATTTTTTTATTTTATATGAAAATTCCATGGTATTTAGTTCTCGTGTGCACTCCTATATTTCTTAATCACAATTTATATTCTTTAGTGAATTAATTCCAAGTCGCATATACTGCATGTTTATATCACAATGCAAACAAATAAACCGTTAATAGCTAAATGAAAAGAGAAATCGTCTAATCACACATAAATATTGATAATAGAAATAATTCTATTTATTCAAGGAAAAGAATAGAATATTTACGTTTATTTATGAAATAATTTAATAAAGGAGCCTTAGCACAGAGGTAGAGTACTCGCCTGTTAAGCTAGGTTTACCGCCCCAACACACAAACAAAAAGTATTTACTACAAATCAATTGAAATAAATAAGTTGAAAATAATAGAAATATTTTGTGATTTCCCCTCCACAGGAAAGACGAAACATGAAAAAATAATAACAACCCCAAAAGGAGTAATTATAATTTTTCTTGAGAACTCGCTTTGTAAATGCCTTTCTACCATCCAGAAAACCAATTCGGACAATCGATTTCATTCGCATATTAATAAACCATCGAGAGGGTTGAATTATAAAAACCACACTAGTCCTGACGAAGGGAGGCGTTTTGACTCCCGAAACGTCGACTACATAGTAAAATAAATGTAGCCTGAAAATATCTCCAATTCAAGCATTATCATTTAGCATATAATTTTTCTATTAATGCAGAATGTTTTTTATCAGATAAATGTGATATAATATACGGGAAAATTTTAATTTTATTTTTGACATAGAAATTCTTCCTCATAAAATGTATCTCTTTTCATAGCTTTGATTGACAACACCTTTTCTCTCCCTCTCTCTTTCTCTCTACAGGTTAATAATAAACAAATTTTGTTTTTGTTTTTAATATTATTATTTCTGAGTACAATTCCTATTCACTTCAGACTATTTCTCTAGGCAAAAATATTGATAACATAACAT
>JAKCPI010025145.1:0-43126 GCA_023213315.1 Euborellia annulipes
TTTAATTATGAATTTCACTGCCATTTACATTTTTTGTTCAAAATCATGCCAGGAATCATCTCCATAAACCGGGGGAAAACCTCATGACTCACCCTGTATATTAACATAAATAGAGGTAAGAGAAAGTAAAAATCTGGCGGTTCTAGCAATTTTCTTTGTTAATACAAAGTCGTGTACTGTGCGACCACACACCAGATTTTTGTTGTAATAATTGACGTTGATTTCATTTTTTTTTTTTCATTAACGAAACTTCTTTCCCTTAATAAACATTGCATTCGCCAAAAGCTCATTTAATTTTGTTTTTCATCCTAATAATTTGTTATTGCCAAACAAAACCAACAACATATTTCTAGGTCTTGTTTATTTTATGTCAAGAAATATTGAGGTAATAAATAATGAAGAGTCTTTAGATTATTATTATGAAATTAAGACGTCACTTATTAGAAATTCATTTGTTTTTCCTCTATTATCTATTGTGGAAAATTTATCTTATAGAATGTCAATCATTCTAATTTTCTATCAGATATTATGTTTAATAAAAGTCATATTGAATAAATTGATTATTTATATAAGAGGTAACGGGAGCGAAGATGTTTTTCCCGATAAAATGGCGTTGTGTGTCATAAAAAGTATGCCCACAAATTCAAGTAATTCAAATATTTGCCAAGAGATGTCAGAATGGTAGCTAATAATATTTAATACATTTGGTTGATTTTCATTCATCTTTTAACAATAAATACTTTATAAATGTTATTAAATATTATGTATCTTTTATAAAAAGCATAAAAATATATAAATATAGGTCATTAGAGGATCGGCTTTTAGACTAGACTGCCATCTATTGCAAGAATGCTGAACTAATTTGACAGTTGATTTTTAAATAAATCATCTAAGCTTATTTTAAATTTTTTTAAGTACGTTTAGACGACGCTCCTGAACCCCCTTAAAAGGTACTATAGAGAAAAATATTATTTTTTGATTTGAGGGGTTCAAAGCAAAAGTGGCCCAACAATTTTCTTATTTTTCCCTTTTTGGATAGTAAATTACTCGGTTTAATGAACCATGCCCGAGATTTCATTACTAATCCTCCAGAGTGCAGTTCCTTAATGCAAAAAAAAAAAATCTGAAAATCGTGACAGACGGGCATTCCACTATTATATACTGGCCTTGGGCGGCCTTGCTTATTTTATCAAGATAAGTAAGGGGTTAGAGAAGTTTTTCCATAAAAATCTATATATAATAGTAGCGGAGTGTCCGTCTGTCTATCCGTCTACACTATTCTAGTCTCTTCTATAATTAGATGGGGATTTATTTAAATTTATGAACACCAGGTTAAGTTTCACACTTAACCTAGTATTCTTTACGACTGTATATAAAGCGCTAGCCACCCACTTTCGTTTTATGTGCCCTTTTATCACTCATTCTTTTCGATTGGCTAGAGCTAGAGGAAGTGCAGTCAGTGAGGTAAATGTAAATCTTGAAAATTTTGCAATTGCTCGCCTTCAGCTCCGCCCCCTGGGTCCCCTTGCTTGACCCGCAAATTTATTCTTGCTCTCTGGCTTGAAGTTTTAAATTTCCCTCTCTGATTCCACTTCTCCTGACTCTGGCCAATCAGCGAGAGAGAGAGTAATAAACTGGGACATAAAACAAAAGTGGATAACGCTTTTTAAATAGTAATGATAGAAGATATAATAACACTAGGTTAAGTTTGAAACTTAACCTAGTGTTATTTTTCTTATATAATTAGAAGGGAATTTATTTAAATTTATGAATGTTTCAACGGTGGATTATTATATTATTTTTATTATTTATATGAAACACTTCTCTAACCCCTATCTTCTCTTGTTAAAATAAAATTATATTTAAGCCATTTTGAATAATAATAATAATAATACAATAACCCCCTGGAGGGAGTGGGAGTCAGTTCATTGTTGTACGTCCGCCCCCCCTCTTAAATTCGGTCCAAAAAGTCAAATTTTCTTGTGTATTTTTGACTCTATATTAGCCACATCATTCTTTATTTTTTTTTAATTATCTTTTATATTTTTCTAACTCATATATGATGAATCCAACCAATGAAAAAGAAAAATGATTTTTCTCTCTCTTTCCTCTCTTTAAAAATTGAATTTTGTTTACTTTTATAATAGAAAAGTGATTTTTTCTCTTTTCTCTTTTTTTTTCTCTTGTTTGTTTTCTTTTTTTTTTTTTGTGAATGTCATCTTAGAAATCATTTTCAATCAATCTCAATTTTTATTTATTTTATTTTTTTTTTTTTTTGTTTATTTATTTATTTACAATAAACTTAGAAAAAGATGGGATAATAAGCTATTTGTCTAAACCAATTTCTGTTTGCAACTTTTTTTTTTTAACTTGTTGGAAATGAGGAATTTAATATTATAAACCGAAACAGCATATCTTTTGTGTTGAGGTCTGGAAATAGCCAAATCCCAGCTCCTCCACCATACAGCATTTTAAAGAAATTAAGAAAAAGGGATGTTTATTAGGTGCTATTCAGGTCTATTCTCTAAAAACAGACGTAAAAATTTAAAATAAACAAATGGGTGTTAAAAAGTAATGTAAAAACAATCAGCGTTAAAAAAATGCTATTTTCTAAACAAAGTTTTAACAGCGACGTTAACATGTTGCATTTATTTCAAAGCTATCAAAATCATAACCTTACTTTTTAAGTTAAGGATGCTATTTTTATTTCAAACACTACGATAAAATATTAAATATAATAATAAAATATTAAATGCACCCCCTTTTCATGTCATTATTTTTAACACTATTTGCTAAATGTTAACGCTTTGTCTTTAAAGTTTTTGTTTACAGAATAGCTATTTGAGGCAAGGAAGTGATTTTGAATAGCATTTTTGAACGCTTACATTACTTTTTAAAACCCATTTGTTTATTTTAAATTTTAACGTCTGCTTTTAGAGAATAGACCTGAAAAGCACCTAATAAACATTCCTTTTTCTTAATTTTTTTAATATACTGTATGGTGGAGGAGCTGGGATTTGGATATTTCCAGAACTCAGCACAAAACAAGATATGCTGTTTCGATTTATAATATTAAATTCCTCATTTCCAACAAGTTAAAAAAAAAATGATTGTTTTTACATTACTTTTTATCACCCATTTGTTTATTTTAAATTTTAACGTCTCTTTTTAGAGAATAGACCTGAAAAGCACCTAATAAACATTCCTTTTTCTTAATTTTTTTAATATACTGTATGGTGGAGGAGCTGGGATTTGGATATTTCCAGAACTCAGCACAAAACAAGATATGCTGTTTCGGTTTATAATATTAAATTCCTCATTTCCAACAAGTTAAAAAAAAATTGATTTGATTATAACTTTCATGGTTCAAACTTAAAAAATTTCCAATAAGGTTTTTCGATTTTCTTTTTCAAAGAAAGAAACTACAAGATACCGTTGTTCTTAATATAATTATTGGTTGCCATGGTAACATAATATAAATATTTTCCCATCTTTATAAATTTTACATCTTAAATTCTAATATATCGGCAGAAATTAAATAAATGTCGACACAAAAAATCTGATGTGACAAGCATAGAACATAACTTTCAATTATCGGAGTTAAGAGATGCACTCAGTCACACCACACTTCCCATTCATTAATTAATGTGACGTCTTAGTTATTTATTTATTTTTTTTTCTTATAACCTCTCTCACTCTTTCTCTTTTATTCATTCACCCTTATTGCATTTCCCTGTCTGTCTGTCCGTCTGTCTTCTTCTTTACCTCACTCTCATTGGACAAATAATAATGGTTAGTCAATAGATCACAAAGTGAGAAATTACAATTGAGTTGAGTGTGTGGTAGAGGAGTTCACAAGGACGTGTGTGTAACTGGAATGCCATTTTAACACACATTCGTCTTAATCCCCTGCTGCTGCTGGTTAAAAAAAAAAAAAAAAAAAAAATCACCCAAATGAAGAAGAAGAAGCCTGGAGGAAACCTTTCGAACTCAATATAATAAACAACGAGATTGATGCTATATAAAGAAAAAAATAGTCAACTAAACTTCCTTTGTCTTCTTAACTTTATTAAGTCTATTAGCCTTAGAGTTAATACCTAATTGGCACCTTTGCACGTTTCTTCTAATGGAATTCAGAAGTTACATGGATGTTAGCTGATAGTAGAGATGAGAGTTTCAAAGAAAACAAGTTTTCCAGGATTTCACAGTTTCGGCCTTCAATAGACCATCATCAGGCCGAAACTATGAAATTAATCACAGTTTAGGCTCCTAATAGACATAATGACGAAATTTGTCCCGATTTCAGCTTCTAATAGACCACTAGACCAAAACAGTAAAATGTGTCACAGTTTCCGTTTTCAATAGACCATCACATGGCCGAAACAGCGAACTTTATCAGCCATTCGGCCTCCAATGGATCATCATTATGCTGAAACTATAGAATTTTCACAGTTGCAGCTTCCAATAAACCATCATAAGACCGAAACTGCGGAATTTATCAGAGTTTCAGCCTCCAAAGGATCATCATCAGGCCGAAACTAGGAAATTTATCAAGGTTTCGGACTTCCAATTAACCATCAGGTCAAAACTGTGAAATTCATCACCTTTTCGGCTTCCAATAGACCATCATAAGATCCAAAACTGCTGAATTTATCAGAGTTTCAGCCTCCAACGGACCATCATCAGGCTGAAACTAGGAAATTTATCATAGTTTCAGCTTCCAATAAACCATCAGGCCAAAACTGTGAAATTCATCACCGTTTCGGCTTCCAATAGACCATCATAAACTAAACTGCGGAATTTATAGAGTTTCAGCCTCCAAAGGATCATCATCAGGCCGAAACTAGGAAAGTCATCATAGTTTCGGCTTCCAATAAGCCATCAGGCCAAAACTGTGAAATTCATCACCGTTTCGGCTTCCAATAGACCATCATAAGACTGAAACTGCGGAATTTATCAGAGTTTCAGCCTCCAACGGACCATCATCAGGCCGAAACTAGGAAATTTATCATAGTTTCGGCTTCCAATAGACCATCATCAACCAGAAACTGTGAAATTATGCTTGAAAATTAGTTTTGCGCTACATTATTAATTCTTTGAATGTCTGTGAATTACAACCAGCTAACATCTACTGTAAGTAATTTGGACAGTTTCTTAAATCTCCTAATTTTTGTCCAATGAATCTAATTCAAATATTTTCTTATTTTAATTCCTTCTTCCATTTGAATAATATAATTCCTTCAATTTCCATTTAGCTTCTCCATAATTCCTATAAGCAATTAAAGTTTTATTCGGATAGATAACAACACTGTATATCCGGCAGGGGGCGTTCAACAACCTTCTCCATCTGGGCCACCCATCCAGAGCATTGCTAGTTGACAATGATTTTGCCAGAATCTTTGTTTCTATACATTAAAGAAAGAGAGTGAGTGAGAGAGAAAATAAATTCAATTTCTGACAATATTTGTTTTCAACTCACGAATTTTGTTCAAAGAACAAATCATTCTTGTTTTAATTATATAATACATTTCATGTTTGTTCAAAGAGTAAAACTTTACCCCAAAGAGAATAAGGTGCTGGTGGTAGTATAAGTTCTACAACAACACAACTTTAACTATAGCTTTTGCTGTTGTTAAATGAGTGTGTGAATGAGATAACAAACAAAAAAAAAGTTTTCTTTACAACAAATTACAAATGAAACACTGAAAAGAATAAATTTCTTCAAATTAATTTACAGGAGTAATAATTAAATTTCATAGATTCAAAATTTGATTCATCGAAATTAATTCACAAATTGCAATTAAATTCCCTATTTTTATTAAAAATTTATGTTATTTGCTGCGTAGCCCACCTTAGTGATGTTTCTATACCTCGCCTCCTTAAACCCTTCACTCTAAATGAACTTTAGCAAAAAAACAGTAAAATTTTATGTTTATTAAAAAAAAAAACCATTAAAATTCGTCAAGTAGTTTTAGAGTTAATGTAAGAATTAGAAATTAAAATAATTAAATTTTATTCAATTATTATTCCATTAATTATTAACAATAATTTATATTAAATTTTATTTTTTTCATTGTCATTAATTTGCAACAATTGAGAATATTTTTTTTAATTAATTTTTTTAATAAAAATAAAAACATTTAATTTATTTAAATTAAATTTCTTTATTTATTCATACTAATAATGAAATTTACATGAGAAAAATTAGATTTATTGAAATAAGAACCAATATTGTAAATGTTGATGGAAGTTTCCAATAAAATCCCACTTAAATAAATAAATAGGATTATTCATTTAGGAGGTGATGCACGACAAACAAACATGTTTGTACACACTTATGTAGTCGAACATGTTAACGGATTATAATGAAATTTGATATATAAGCTTTTCAACATGAGATAATCATGGTGTTAACGTTTTATAAAAATACCACCACCGGAAGGGATACTTTATTTATAGCTCAAAACAAAAAAAAAAATCAAAATTATTCCTTAAATAATCATTTTATCAAAATAATTCATAAATACAAAATTTTTCTAAATTTTATTTTAAACATATTTTGTTTAAAAAGTTTTTTTTTTTAACTCTTATAGTTTACGAGATATTAAGGTTTTAAATTAGTTTTAATTAATTAAAAAAAAATTCTTTCTAATTAAAGAAAATATTATTAAATACATATTTTAATTTAATTATTATTTATAACAATTAAATAATAAATATAATTTTTAATTCCCACATACACTCTGCAACTACATGACGGATTTTCATGAGAGTTTTTTTTTTTTTTTTTAACTTTATATAATAATAGTTTAACATTATAATAATATTTTTTCCAAGTTTAAAAAGAAATCTACGAAAAGTTAGTGATGTGAATATTAAATTTTTTTTTTTTATTCATTGAATTGAAATGGCTCTTTTTCGATAAATATTGAATTTTTTTTTTTACCTCTTCTTAAATAACGTCGTGATCATCATCATCATCATTGGCTGGGGAATTTTTTCCATTTGTTAAACAAAAAAATAAAAAGAAATAAATTGTAAGTTTTTTTTTTTTTTTTTTTACTTTTTCGTTCGTATTAAAGAGAGAAAATATGACTCAGTCACGATTTCTTTTTTCTCGGGTTGACCTAAAAAAAAAAAAAAATATTTTTTTTTTTTTTTCAACATTGAAAAGTACTTTAAACCTCCACTGTTGTTGAATTATTCCTTTTCCTGGTTGGATGGACCATATGTTTTAATATAAAAAAAAATTATTTTTTGTCTAAATGAAAATACAAACGCAAGCCCTCAGCACGACATTCCTTTCAGATGTCTTTTTTTGTCTCAGACAGAAATTTTGTCTGATGCAGACCGATCAGACGTTCAGTCATCGACCATTTAAATGTCGAACATGTTAACGGATTATAATGAAATTTGATATATAAGCTTTTAATCATAAGATAAACATGATGTCAAAGTTTCATAAAACTTCCACTACCAGAAGGGATACTTTATTTATTGCTCAAAACAAAAAAAGTCAAAATTATTCCTTAAATATTAATTTTTTTTAAATAATTCTTAAATACAAAATTTTTCTAAATATTATTTTAAATAAATTTTGTTTAAAAAGTTTTTTTATATCTCTTATAGTTTTCGAGATAGAAAGATTTTAAATTTGCACAAATTTAAAATACAAATTTTTCTTTCTTAATTAAATAAAATATTATTTATTTAAATTATTAAATAAATATTTTAATTTAATTATTGTAATGTGAGATTTAATTATTTTAATTTTCAATTCCCACATTCACTCTGCAACTACTTGACTGATTTTTATGGGAGTTTTTTTTTTTATCTATAAATTATAATACATGTAGTTTAGCAAAATAATCATAGATTCAATCAGGATAGCTGTAGCTGGGAAATTAAATAAAAATTTGTATTTAATTTTTATTTTTTTTTTTTTTTTTTTTTTTTATTCTCCGACGTTTCGGTCGCCAATCATGACCTTCATCAGGGCCTATGATCATAACATTTATTGAAGAAAATTGATATTAAATTACAATAAGAATACAATTTCGAGATATATCAGATGTACTTACAAAATATTCTCATTTATACACGATCTTAGGTATTTTAATATTCATTTAAATACAATTTCTTTTTACTTAGATATGTACAAAAATATTATTCTTTACTTGCTGCTCGGAGGTGTCTTATTCAAATGATACACTGAACTCACATTTATTTATTTATTTATTTTTTTTTTTTTGAAATCTTAAAATAAAATTAATCCCACTTTATTGTAATTTAATATCAATTTTTTAAATAAATGTTATGATCATATGACCTGATGAAGGTCGTGATTGGCGACCGAAACGTTGGCAAATAAAAATTAAATAAAATATTTTTTTTATTTAATCTCTTGGCTGCACAAGTCCCTGCGAATCCTGAAAAATTTTTAAGTTTATTCATCATAGATTCCTAAATTTGTTGCCCGCCGAAGTCAGGCAGTGCGACTAGTTAATTATAAAAATTAAAAAAATTCAATTATTTTCATTGAAGAAGTGGAAAAAAAGGCAGGGATGATGAATAAATATTTTTTTTTTCTCGTTTTGTTATTCATTCATTCCCATAACAGGAGGAGATTTCGCAAATAATTAGGATTAATTCATTGAGATCGAATTTATTTTCAATTCAACTTCTTTCCAAAGGAATTCCGTCAAGTGGGGTGCACATTGAAAAGAGCAAAAATCATGATGGGTGTGAAATAAGCTATGAAAGTGAGTTTGATAATTGATTTTCATCAATCCCTTATCAACGAACTTTTTTTTTTTTGAATATCGTAACGGAAGCAGAGAAGAAGTTGTTATCAAAAGAAAAAAAAGGAAGTCGATCGTTAGAGTTGCGAAGAAGAAGGGTTGAATACTTTTATAACGAAGGGGTGATTAGTAATCCTGTTCGAAAGGACAATAATCCTTTTTTGAGGTTAAAAAAAAAAAAAAAACTACCCAGAGAGAATCGACAAGTAGTTTGATCAACAAATAACCAATCAAAGCCAAGTTTAAAAAAAAAATAATATAATCTCATAATTTAATGTTGAATTGGAACTGTAGCGTTATGAATATATGAATTTTGATTGAAATACACGTTTTGTCTAAAATAAGGTAAGAAGGAAATGAGCTACAAGGTTGCAAATTTATATTTAAGTTAGGCACCCCCCCTGGGATGTAACACGAAGCTTTTAAACTTTACTGATGCACTTTTTCATTTTTTTTTTTTTTTTTTTTTCAATTTTCTAAAAATTCGTTGTAAAGATTTTGATTTAAATTCATAAATTATTTTTTTTTTAAATGCTCTTTAAAATGTATATTCTCATTTTAATCGAAATTTTTAAGATTTTTTTTGATTTGGCCACCCCTAATACAATTTTAGATATCCCTGAATGCAAAAAACATATATGTACGATATTCTATAGTTCTTAGGCTTTCTAAAAATCATTCATTCATAGAAATCTGTTAATTATTAACGAAATTATGAACAAAAACGTCAGCAAAGAAAAACACAAGTACACTCACTGGTCGAAAAAAATGGACTTCAAGATATGAGATTCTAGAAATATTTTTTTTTTTAATATTTAATAAAGTTGGTGCCATTGAACCTATGCTCCAAGAGGATACATTAGCTTCTCATAGATAGGGTTGGCTTTTTAATTCAATTGAAGTCTATTTTTTTCGTCCAGTGAGTGTACTTGTGTTTTTTCTTTGCTGACGTTTTTGTTCATAATTTCGTTAATAATTAACAGATTTTTATGAATGAATGATTTTTAGAAAGCTTAAGAACTATACAATATCGGAAATATGTTTTTTGCATTCAGGGATATCTAAAATTGTATTAGGGGTGACCAAAGCAAAAAAATCTTGAAAATTTAGATGTTTCTAAACTTTTAGCCGTTTGCGGCACGTCTAAATGACCTCCGATTGGAATGAAACTTAAAATTTATATGTATTCTAACTATCTGCATATTTTTACGGGGTCCGGCGTTAAAAATAATTTGAACATTCTAAATAAAAGCCGTTTTAGAGCACTTTTTCTATTAAAATCTATTTTGCTCTATATCTCTAAAACTGTGCCTGATGGAAAAATTCTTACTACATATCTGAATTCAGAATTAAAAAATGCTCTAGAATCACTAATCCTAAGAAAATTTTGTCGACCAGTGTAATAGATTTGGCTGCAAAGTCTTGATTTTCTTTTTTTTTTTTACTCTGAGTGAAACGTGACGTTTTTTAAACTTTTTTTTTTTAATTAATTTTAATTGTTAATTCAATTTAAATGAAAACAAACAGACAGATAGACAAAGTAATAAGTATAATACACTTTACAAACTTTTTTTTTTTTTGGTTTGTTCTTTAATTTAGTTTATTTTAAAATTTCATTAATTATTAATTTTTTTTTAATTGAATGTTATCCAAGAAGCACTTTATAAAATGAAAAAAAAAAAAAAAATATGAAAAATAAAATTTAATATAAATATGATTAATTATACAATAATAATTGTGAGATTTTATTTTAACTTTTCCTTTGTATAACAACGAATGGACTTTAAAAACTACTTGACGAAATTTTATGGGTTTTTTTTTCATGTATTACCCTGTTCTTGCAAAACGAATGTTTTTATTTTGCTTGCAAACGTCCATTCTTTTGACAAAATTGTCAATGGCATTTTGACATAATTTCATTAATGGTGGTTCTAATTGCTTCCTTGAGCACCGGAATGTTCTGTGGATCATTGGCATTCACTTTTCCTTTTAGAAAACTGTAAAGAATTACAATGACGCACGATGTTGGTGGTCAATTCACATCGAAATAACACGACTATAAAACTTCGTTTGCAATAGCTCTAATGTTTTATTCTTATTTGCAGTTCTTGTATTAAATGGATTTTTTAAACGTGCAAATGCATATCTTACGTTAAAATTTGTTGTACAGGGACTTTTGCTGAACATGATGGTAAATGGAGATGGAAGGATTTGCGTCAACACTCGCTCTAACTGCGGCTATGTTTTCGTTTTACCGACCTGTACGGGGGCACTGCTTTTGCTGTCAGAATTGAATCACTTCAAATGCACCATACTGTTGCGAGATGGTGCTTAATGATACCCGAAAAGACTTTTCGAACCGTTTCTGTAAAATTTTCACTATTTTTGTTGTGAATTTTCACAATTTCTATGCTTTGAATGATCGTGTAATTCTTTATACCTAACTAATTCTTCTGAATTACATTGAAAGAAACTTGTAGAAGTGCCAATTAGATATTACCCGTCAAAGAAGGCTAATTTTCGAAAAGGCTGAAATAAAACCTGAGGAAATATCAAAAGCCTCTCCAAAGAATATACTGGCCCTGGTAAAAGGGACGGGTCTATTCTAAGGACAAATATTGGACAACAAAGGATAGAACAAAAGATCAACTAATGGTCGCAGTTCAAAGTGTCTTAGGTCCATAATAATAATAATAATAATAATTAGGTATTAACTATAAGGCTGGTAGCTGGTAATTATAGAACAAAATTAATTTTCTCGTACAATTTGACAGTTTCAACTTGATGTTAGTCTAATGGAAGCCAAAACTAACAAATTTCAGTTTTGCCCTTTTGATAATCTAATGGAAGCCAAAATTGTGATAAATTTCGCAGTTACAGCCTATGTTCTATTGGAGGCCGAAACTGTGATAAAATTCACAGTTTCGGCCTGATGATGGCGTATTGGAGGCCCAAACTGTGAAATTTGGTACAAAATCAGTTTTGACGAATAATTTGTTTTCTTGGAAACTCTCAGATCTACAATCAGCTAACATCCAAGTACCTTCTGGATGGATCCATTATAAGAAACGATATTGAGGCGCATTTAGGTACTAACCCTAATTGCTTTAAAAGATAAGAAGAATGGGAAGGTTTAGCAAATTTATTTGCCTATTTTTTTTTCTTTATTTAACACAATTTAACAACAATTATATTGAGTTAGAAAGGTTTCCTTCTGACTTCTTCTTCATTTGAGTGACTTTTTAAGACGAATGTCTATGAAAATGGCATTCTAGTTGCACACGTCCTTGTGATCACACCAAAATGATCGGATATTTTTAAATCCCGCGCCTTTTTTTTTGTGGCGAACAGAGGACTAATCTTTGGCAATTGTCATCACGAAGTATTTAGATTTAGTTATAAGGAATTCCACGATCAAGCAATGGATAGATGCTTGATTTATAACACCTTCCTGATGACAATTGCCAAAGTTTAGTACCCTATGTTCATCACAAAAAAAGGCGCGCAATTTAAAAGTGTCCGATCATTTTGAGACACCCTGTCATCTTTTGAAGTTTCTCTTGAGACCATACTATTCCAATTGACGTCTCCAAAACCCAGCACCCTTTCTGCTTTTTTTATAACGGACTGGACTTGTTGGAATTTCCAAAATAACATTTTAACACGTCATCGTTAATTTATGTATTTATGATTATTTTAAGATTCCGCACACCAGTTTTAAATTTGTTTTTAATTGCAAATTCTTTTTCTTCCCCCTCCCTCCCCACTCACCTTTAATGTTTTTGTTGTGGAATGTCTCCACTCTCTCTCTCTTTTATTATTCAAATGGATTAAAGGTAATTCTATTTAGATCGAAATTCCAAAACAGTTCAAGTTTAAATTGAGGTGTGTGTGGTAGTGTCTAAGAGATTAAAACTTTCTTTACTTCGTTTAATTTTAGGTTAAAGAAAAGGCAAAAAAAAAAAAAAACGAAGTTGTTTTAACTTTTATGCATAAATTATTCACTTGTTGTTGTTATTATTATGATCAACTTTTGATTTTTAATAAAAAAAAAGTATTGAAAACAAAATTTCTTTTATATTCTTAGAGAAAGGAGTGAAAATAAAACAAAAAAAAAACCTTTAAAAGGTCAAAGTGATCATTGAGATAATTCCTCCGTTGTTAAGCATGTTTAAGCATTACTGAATCTATGGATAGGTGACTGTTGGTCGAATTTTTTTTTTTTTATTTTTTTACAGAAACACTCGAAAGAAAATAATAATCTAACAAGACAAAGTAAAATAGTGGGGTATATTGTTAATTTTTTGTAAAACTTCAAATAAGTAATAATCATGGCTTTAGCATTAGCTTCAGGTTCCAAAGCTCAAGAGGAAGCTTTCCTTAGCATACGACAAAAATTTATTTCATTTGGATTGGCTACCATTTCAATTGAAATAAATAGAGACTCAATGTTTCAGCAATTGCTATACAAATGCAGTGAGTTTTACAATTTTCTTTATTTTTTTTTTTTTTTTTCACATTTCTGATAACTTATCATTATTATTGTAGGGAATTGTAAAATAAAATTGGAATTTAAATACAATTCTAAAATGATTGTTTATTAATAAAATGAAAAAAAGATCTACACCTCTGTATTTTCAATGTATAAATTAATAAAATAAAAAAAGAGTCTATTTGAATATAAAATCGAATTAAATATTTATAAAAGCTAATAAAAAGGCATCAATAGTTTATAAAGCAATATTTGCCCTGATGAAGGTCGTGATTGGCCACCGAAACGTTGGCAAATAAAAATTAAATAAAGGATTTTTTTATTTAATCTCCTGGCTGCAAAGTCTCTGCGAATCCTTACGTAACGTCTTTTTTGACGATATTCTAGTCCCGCTCTCTACTCTCAATAAATTGTGAAAATAAAATAACTTCTACTTTCAATTATGCGCCTCCATCTACAACATTTTTAAGTTTAGTACACATCCAATTCGATTTATTAGCTGCCTTCTTCCGGAATAAGATTAATGAAAGTAGATGGTTGGTGCAAAACATAGACTCGAACCTGCCAAAGTATATACAAAATACTTTGCCACTATTATTCACTCTACCTGCCTAATAATTAAATAAACATGTCTATTTTATGAATGTAATAAAAAAAAGAAAATCTCATAGACAACCAACGAACGCCCCACGCCCCCGCAACTTCTACCTAATTGAATAAACATGGATATTTTTTATTTCTTAAAAAAAAAATGGTGTTAATTTTATTACCTAACCTTGAGTACGAACACGGAGAGGTTGTTTTTTAAGTGGTAAAAAAAAAAAAAAACCCTTATGGAATACCTTCAAGACGAGATGGTATTGATGGTGGTGGGGGATGGGATTTGACGTTAAAAGCAACGAGACGAACGACTTGGCCTTTTACCTTTTGGAAGCCAAGAGAAGAAAAGAATGCTGAATTGCAATAATATAAAAAAAGAGAGGGCGTGGGAGTGTCTGTCTGTCTGTCTATCTACGGTATAACACGTGTCCATTTACTTTTTACTTTTTTTTTATTGTTATTAAGTGACAACTTGTTTATTTTTCTACATGAGTAACAAAAAAAAAAAAAAAATCTGGTGTGACTGGCGCACAGCACACAACTTTCTCTTACCTTCGGTAATCGAAAGTTGTGTTCTGTGCTTGTCACACCAGATTTTTCGTGTCGAAATATATTTAGTTTCCGCCAATATATTAGAAATTTAAGATGTCAAATTTATAAACATGGGAAAATATTTATATTTTGTTACCATGGCAACCATTTTCTCCTATCTTTCCTATGAAGCACAAGAGTAAAGTGTGCTTCAAACAATTTTGAGGGCAAATCGAGAATATACATTTGAAAGAGCATCTAAAAAATAATTGATTTTTGAATTTTAATCAAAATCGTTAGAGCGAATTTTGAGAAAATCAAAAAAAACTAAAAAAGTACATCAGTAAAGTACTAGTACTCTTTGGCCGATTTTGATTAAAAGCTTATTTTTCCGGTCCCGGGAGGTATTTAACTTAAATATAAAATTTCAACCTCCTAGCTCAATTCCTTCATGCTTAAAATTGAACACACACAGACACACACACAGCACACACACACACAGACAGACCATGTCGCGAAAACCACTTTTTTGGATTCAGGGGACCTCAAAACGTGAAGATCCATCAAAATCTCGACATCGAATTTTTGACATGAATCCAATACTTTCTCTCTATATATATATTACATATATACATAGGTAAGAGAAAGTAAAAAAGAATGAAATAAAATTCTTTAATCAAAGAAAAATTTAATAAAATAGCCACAAATCGTTTCCCGTCCCAAGCGAGAAAAATGAATTGGCTACCAATAAATGGGATATAAAATGCCGAAAAATACCTTTAAAATAAAGAAATGACCAATGGCTACAAGACCAGCTACTTTTTTTACTTTCTCTTACCTATGTATATATGTAATATATATATAGAGAGAAAGTATTGGATTCATGTCAAAAATTCGATGTCGAGATTTTGATGGATCGTCACGTTTTGAGGTCCCCTGAATCCAAAAAAGCGACATGGTCTGTCTGTGTGTGTGTGTGTGGGTGGGTGGGTGGGTGTGTGTGTGTGTGTGTGTTCAATTTTAAGCATGAAGGAATTGAGCTAGGAGGATGAAATTTTATATTTAAGTTAAACACCCCCGGGACCGGAAAAATAAGCTTTTAATCAAAATCGGCCAAAGAGTACTAGTACTTTACTGATGTACTTTTTCAGTTTTTTTCGATTTTCTCAAATTCGCTCTAACGATTTTGATTAAAATTCAAAAATCAATTATTTTTTAGATGCTCTTTCAAATGTATATTCTCGTTTTGTCCTCAAAATTGTTTGAAGCACACTTTACTCTTGTGCTTCATAGGAAAGATAGGAGAAATGGTTGCCATGGTAACAAAATATAAATATTTTCCCATACTTATAAATTTTACATCTGAATTCAAATATTCCCTACTGCCGGGAACTAAATACATGTCGACACAAAAATCTGGTGTGACAAGCACAGTACACAACTTTCGATTACCGAAGGTAAGAGAAAGTTGTGTGCTGTGCGCCAGTCACACCAGATTTTTTAACACTGTAAATTAGTATATGAATTTTCAATCGTTTTTCATATACTTTCGTGTTTGAATTTTAATTCATAAACTAGTTTATTAAGTTAAAAAAAAAAAGAATCAAATTTAAGTAGCTTAATAAAGTATGATCTTCATAAAAATTAAATAGTCGAGATGGTATAGGCGTCGTTCAAATTCATAAGAAATGCAGAGTTTGAGATCAAACCAGTAGGTAGTGACTTTTTTTTAACTAGTGTATAAAATTTTTCATATACCTGAATGTAAAATTCCTAAAAAGTTTGTGTAACAGACTTCATATACTAGTTTATGAATAATTCTTGAAAATTTTTAACAATGTAACTTGTTTGACATTATAAAACTCGGAGAGTTTGGTTCTTAATTTTAAATTTAATTTGTGGCTTTAATGGTGTCTCAAAATAATCTGATTTTAAATTGCGCGCGCTATTTTTATAAACATAAAGTTTCTTCTATCAGGCTTGTGGCGCATGCGTAGTGAAGAAGATCGCATGCAAAAAGCAATACGTTTTTCTTTAAAGCGCATGCATCGGACACCAGATCGAAAAGATTTATATAATACTAATCTTTGACAATTATCTTCAGGAAGTATTGAAGTTTATCAAGTATTAAACCATTAAACCATACAGTTCGGTAAAATGAAACATAGCCGCAGTGAGTGCAAGTCTTGACGTAAGTCCTTCCACCTTGATTCACCATGATAATCCACTTTTTATGGAATTAATTTAGTGGACGTTTGCAAATCGAGTCGAGGATATTGGATACCACACATAACCTCCATGTTTGTACCTTATATTAAAATAAAAACATTCGTATTAAAATGTCAGAGACACCCTTGAGTTGTGGCGGTCACATTTAAAAAGTAGTTAAAAATTTCAAAGCTAGATGGCACCACAGCACTATTATGAATAGTGATATTAAAACTTTATTGTTTTATGGCTGAAGTATAAATGGAATTATGAAAGCTAAAAATAAAATTCTAGTCACAAAAAGGGTGTTTAACCACCCTGAATTGTAAAAATATAATATACTAAAGAGTCTTTTATCACAATGGTACTGTTGTGCCATCTAGCGTTCAAATTTTTAACTATTATTTAAATGTTTTGTGACAAGAATAAATGTAATTATGAAAGCTAACAAAAAAAAAAAAATCATATTAATTCTAGTCACAAAAAGGGTGTTTAACCACCCTGAATTTTAAAAATAAATCATACATTAAAGTATTTTATCAAAATGGTACTGTGGTCCCATCTAGCGTTCAAATTTTTAACTATTTTTTTAAATGTTTTGTGACTGAAGTATAAATGGTATTATGCAAGCTAAGGAAAAAAAAAACATAAAATTCTGGTCACAAAAGAGTGTTTAATCCTGAATTGTAAAAATAAATCATACACTAAACAGTATTTTATTACTGTGGTGCCATCTAGCGTTCAAATTTTTAACTATTTTTTAAATAAACCAAAATTTGATATTCGACACCTACGATGGAGTGATGGTGTTTTTAAAAACAGAGGAAAAGTTTTGTAACTTAGATTAAACTTTTATTAATATATCTTGGAAAAAAAAGTGAAACTATTTAAAATTCAGATCTCATTTGATGAAGAAATTGAATAATTTTCCAAAGGTATTATCTTCCCTCTCTTTTTCTTTTTGTTTTTGTTTTTTAAGGGTTGAAAAACAATAAAATAAATGACCCATAAAATCTACGTATTTATTTTCATGTTTTTTTTTTTCATTCATCATTTATGGCACACTCACTTTGTTTGTAAATTTGTGTATTGGATATTTTTTTTTATAGGGTATTTCAAAATTTTATTTCTCTTTTCTTTATTGAATGAATTTAAAGGTGAGAAATGAAAATATTTTTTAAAGGTGAGGTGGAATGAATAAAATAAAATAAATACGTAAAAACCGATTAATTCAAATCAATGGACGAATAGTGAATTTTTTATCCCTCACTCACCATTCACTATCCCTTTGAAATACAAGAGAAAAGTGTGTTTCAAACAATTTTGAAAGCAAAATGTGAATATACATTTTAAAGAGTATTTAAAAAATAATTGATTTTTAAATTTTAATCAAAATCGTTTGTGCGAATTTTGATAAAATAAAAAAAAAAACTTAAAACGTACATCAGTAAAGTACTAGTACTCTTTGGCCGATTTTGTTCAAAAGTATATTTTCGCGTCTCAAGAGGATATCTAACTGAAATATAAAATTTCAATCACCTAGCTCTTTTCTTTCTTGATAAATTTTGTTCAAAGACCATTGTTCGGTCCACTTGTTTTTAAGCTTCAAAACGTGTATTTATATCAATATTTATTCTTAAAATTGAATTTTTGACATAAATACAATACTTTGTCTATAAATTAATATATTTATTATTATCAGAAAATTGAATGCTGTGTTATACTAGATTTTTTTTTATTCCTATGAGATTTTTGACATAAAACCTTACTATACAGGCTATAACAAATCGTGTTTGAAAATAAAATATAAAATGTTCCACATAAACACCCATTTTTATCAATTTTTGTAAAAAACTGTATAACGATAATATGCATGGTGGAGGAGCTGGGATTTTGAATATTTCCTGGCCTCAGCACAAAAACTATTTATTAACTACTTTTAATTTAATCGTCAATTTTATATATTAAATAGATTTAATTTTACTTCCCTGTATAAAATTTCAACTTCGTAGACCTAAATGTTTTATTTATTACAATATTAAACTTTTTTTTGTAGACACCCTGTAGCATGGAATTTTATTTTCACTATTATACCATATATACTGTATAATAGGCTATTAGTAAAGTATTTTTCTTTAACGAACCTCATTTTAGATTCTCGGTTTATCATAATTTAAGAGAGAGTATTCATTGGATTGTATATTTTTCGTTAAATACGGGACCAAAAAAGCATTCAAACTTCAAATACTAACGACACCACTTTGGAATAAATATTCTTCCTTTTGTGACAGATCTCAATAATAATCCAATTTCTTCTAATAATAGTGAATTCATTGTTAAGATGATATTTTAGAATCTAAGGGTTAGACGGGAAAATTTTATTTATTAATGTTGGCTACATCTACTTTTATGTTTTCATATAAATTACAAAAATGTGGAAATTTAATATATTTATATGACTAATTATAGAATAATATTTGTGAGAATTTAATTTAATTTATTTCTTAATAACACTTCAATTCCGAAACTACTTGACGGATTTTTATGGTCATGAATAGAGAATTCTACGAGGACAGTTTTAGATAGTATCCGCCCTAGTATCACCTGAGAGGTTGTTTACAATATTAAGATTATAAATATTTGAAATAATTAAAGATGACTTCCGGTGGATGTTCAACAGTGTTGTTTCCCTGTGGCCCACCTATCACGATTTTTAGCTCTATTTAGCGTTTTATGGCTTTGCTGTTGTCCTTCCTTCTTGCCAGGCAATTGTAATAATTAAATTCAATGGTGTTAAGCAACCCCAAGCGGTGCTGAAAATCGAGATAGGTGACCTCCGAAAAACAAGACCGTTGAACGCCGGCAGGAAACCGTTGATATCTCTATTTAATTAAATAATATTGTATAATAAATTTATAAAAGTTAAATTGCCGAAATGGCTTCTTTAAAATAAATAAATTAAATAATTAAATTAAATTTAAATATTCTATTATTAATTCGACAAAAATATGAAAAAATTAAAATTTAATATTTTATATGATTAATTACAGAATAATAATTGTGAGATTTAATTTTAACTTTTCCTTTGTAACCCATTAATTCCGAATCTACTTGACGGATTTTTATGGGGATTTTTTTTTTTTTTTTGTACAGGGATTGTTTTAAGGCTAGATTTTGAATCATTTAGGGTGCTTAGAAATTTATGAGAATTCCAAAAAGAGAGAAGGTTGAACAGATAATTTACGTATATAGTCTGATATCCCCGTGTTTATTGGTCTTAATAAAATTAATAATAGTTTTAATTTTTCCTAGCGAAATAATCCAAAGGTTTAAGTCTTCTCTCTTGTTTGTTGTTGTTGTTGTTGGCGTCGTTTTCAAGTAATTGACAACCAAATAAAACCCAGGGTTGTTCTTGTTGTTGTAGCTATTTCTAGTTACTTGACAACTTTTAACTGTAAGCCTTTTGAACATGAAAACCACTTGAGTTGATTATCTCTTTCTCTCTCTTTTATTTTCTAGTTAATCATTTATAAATTTTCTAACTTATAGTTAACTAGCAACAATAAGTTCAAGTGATCTTATATTGATTAAGTTTCGAAACTAATTTGATTAAAGTGAACAAGACAAGGGCATAAGGAGACCTTAGAAAGCAAACTAATGAAATACGCATGTTCTCTCTCATTATTAATTTTAATTATATTCATTGCAATTCACAAAAATTAGGAGGCCAACCATCGCGTTCTTGATCCTGCTTAACGATCAGAATGAGTGCCAATTAAATTATCAAATGTGGCACAGTGCAAACATGCATTTAAAAACAAAGCCAATAAAATGGAAATTCTCGTTTTTGGTTAAATAGATTCAGATACAATCACATCTGTACCCGAAGAAGGCCACAGAAATCTGAAAGTTTAAACTAACCAAGACCATAAAAATTCGTCATGTGGTTTCAATATAAAAATTAAAATAATTCTCACATTTATTATTCTATAATTAATCAAATAAAATATTAAATTTAAATTATGATTAGAGAACTTTTATTCATTCTAAATTTATCTAAAATATTTAATTAATTATAGAATAACCAGGGTGAGATTTTAATAATTTTAATTATGGTCTCTCTTAAACTACTTGACGATTTTTTTTTTTTTTAATATATTTTAGAGTGTGTTAAAACTAAAAATTCTCTTTTAAATATTAGACCTTAGTTAATTTCGAAAATTTTATTTTTTAGATCAGAAAATAAAATATTTTGTTTGTTATTGTCTAATTAATCTAAATATCAGACAAAATTTTGGCCAATAATCTCTTATCCTGGGCATTTAGAAATAGACGTTTTGTTGCAGATATGAAATTTTGTCTCATGCTTTGTAATGCGACATGATTTTAAATAGGCAACACAGAGCCAGACTAGATATTTCGTCTCAGACAACTTGTATGTTTCCTTGTGCGTCAGCTTCACACTCCCAAAGGACCAGACAAGGCAATCCCAGATATTTCTTCTTAGACAACTTGACTGTTCGTCAGCTTCACACTCTTCCAAAAGTCCAGAAGATTTCGTCTAAAACAACTCGTCTGTTTCTGTTAATCAGGTTCACATTCCCGAAAGACCAGACAAGGCATTGCCAGATATTTCGTCTTAGACAACTTGACTGTTTCTGTTAATCAGGTTCACATTCCCAAAAGACCAGCAATGCCAGAAATTTCGTCTCTGACAGCTTGTCTGTTTCTCTGTGCGTGTCAGCTTCATACTTCCAAAAGACCAGAAAAAACAAGACCAGCTATTTCGTCTCAGACAACTCGTCTGTTTCTGTTAATCAGGTCCACATTCCCAAAAGACCAAACAAGACAATAGCAGAAATTTCATCTCAGACGACTTTACTGTTCGTCAGCTTCACACTCTTCCAAAAGACAAGCCAAAACAAGACCAGAAATGTCGTCTCAGAGAACTTGTCTGTTTCTGTTATCAAATTCACATTCCCGAAAGACCAGACAAGGCAATGCCAGATATTTCGACTCAGACAACTTGTCTGCTTCTATGTGCGTTATTCTCACACTTTCAAAAGACCAAACAAGACAAGACCAGAAATTTCATATCAGACAATTTGTCTGATTCTCTGTTCGTTAGTTTCACATTCCCAAAAGACCAGACAAGGTATTGCAAGATATTTCGTCTCAGACAACTTGTCTGTTTCTTTTTCCATCAGTTTCACATTCCCAAAGACCAGACAAGGTATTTCCAGATATTTCGTCGTAGACAACTTGTCTGTTTCTCTGTGCGTCTGCTTCTCACTTTCAAAAGACCAAACAAGACAAGACCAGAAATTTCATCTCAGACAACTTGTCTAATTCTCTGTTCGTTAGTTTCACATTCTCAAAAGACCAGACAATTCATTTCAAACAAAATATTCATTTCCTGTTTGTTCCACCTTCACACTCGCACACAAAACCTCGCATCGCCTACTCCTAAAATATCAATACCTGCATGTCATAGTCTAAGCAGCAGTAGACTAGAAAGTTTTGTGGATATGTTGCAATAACTATTTATAATCACCCACACACACTCCAGAGAAGGTGAAGTTTCCATTGCGAGATGTCAGTCACATCCAGAGTTCATTTATTCATTTAATCTACGCCAAAGTTTCATTGTTGCTACCATTAAAAAAAAAAAATTATCAGTTAAACTGACAAGTTTTGGAAAATTAATTGAATTTGTAGCAAATCCTTTCATATTTTTTTTTTTTTTTTTTTGCATTTATATAAACTTTAAGATTTCTTGAAACTCCATCTTTCTATCGGTTTTTTTTTTTTAAGTTAAAAAAAAAAAAATAGAGAGTTAGAGAGAAGAAGAAAAAAGAAAATCGCTTGGGAAATTATCTTCTAAAGAAATTTTCTTCTTCTATCTTGTTTATTTATTTATTTTTCGTAAAAAAAAAAAAAAAAATGAAATCTATATGAATACGATTTATAATAATAAATATAAAAAAATCTGGAGTGAAAATAGCAAATCACACAACCTCATGAGGTGAGCCTCCTCGTCAAGTAAATACAAAAGTAATTTTAAAATGAAACTTTTATTTGATGGCCTCAAATTTTTTCGCTCCTCTATCAGCATGTCTCGTTACAAGTCGTGACGTCAAAGGCCGGAAAAAAACAACCATGACGACAAAAATAGTAAAGTTGAAATTTAATATATATGACGAATTATAAAAAAAAATAATTGTGAGATTTAATTATTTAATTTTTAAATTGATAAAATATAATTTTTAAAATAATTTAAAATGATTTAAATCTTCAATACTGTTCTCAGTTTTTAACATGCGTCTATTGATTTCCCATTTTCCAATTATTAAGTTAAGATTAAAAACGCGATTTTAATACCCTTAATTGAATAATTTTCTGGAAATTTTCAATTAAACGCCTACGATCCGAAACAAAGTTTCACTTGCATCGTGGTTTCATAAAACCACACAATGATTTTGTATTCAAATTTTTTTTTTTTTTTAATTCTCATTTGGCTCGTAATTCTAATCTTGTTCTAGAGTGCATCTCTTATCTCCTGCTGTAACGTGAATTTATAATGCGGACAAAATCATCTTCTTCTTCTACGAATCGACAATCGCTCTAATTTTTTCTGATTTAGCTCCGAGCTTCTTATCATAATGTATTCGGGCTTTCCCTCTCCTTTCTCAGCTTCAAACAGAAAAGATATTAAATTACTTAATCTAAAATTATTCTGGTAGAATTTTCTATTTATTTAAAAAAAAATCTGGTGTGACTGGCGCACAGCACACAACTTTCTCTTACCTTCGGTAATCGAAAGTTGTGCACTGTGCTTGTCACACCAGATTTTTTGTGTCGACATGTATTTAGTTCCCGGCAGTAGGGAATATTTGAATTCAGATGTCAAAATTATAAACATGGGAAAATATTTATATTTTGTAACCATGGCAACCATTTCTCCTATCTTTCCTATGAAGCACAAGAGTAAAGTGTGCTTCAAACAATTTTGAGAGCAAAACGCGATTATACATTTGAAAGAGCATCTAAAAAATAATTGATTTTTGAATTTTAATCAAAATCGTTAGAGCGAATTTTGAGAAAATCGAAAAAAACTGAAAAAGTACATCAGTAAAGTACTAGTATTCTTTGGCCGATTTTGATTAAAAGCTTATTTTTCCGGTCCCGGGAGGTATTTAACTTAAATATAAAATTTCAACCTCCTAGCTCAATTCCTTCATGCTTAAAATTGAACACACACACACACACACACACACACACACACACACACACACACACACAGACAGACCATGTCGCAAAAACCACTTTTTTGGATTCAGGGGACCTCAAAACGTGAAGATCCATCAAAATCTCGACATCGAATTTTTGACATGAATCCAATACTTTCTCTTATTATATATTACATATATACATAGGTAAGAGAAAGTAAAAAACCCATAAAAATCCGTCGAGTAGTTTCGGAATTGTAGAGTTATTAAGGAAAAATTTAATTTAATTCCTACAATTATTATTCTATAATTAATTATATAAATATAGTAAATTTAAATTTTCATATTTTTACTTTCTCTTACCTATGTATATATGTAATATATATATAGAGAGAAAGTATTGGATTCATGTCAAAAATTCGATGTCGAGATTTTGATGGATCTTCACGTTTTGAGGTCCCCTGAATCCAAAAAAGTGGTTTTCGCGACATGGTCTGTCTGTGTGTGTGTGGTGTGTGTGTGTGTGTGTGTGTGTGTGTGTGTTCAATTTTAAGCATGAAGGAATTGAGCTAGGAGGTTGAAATTTTATATTTAAGTTAAACACCCCCGGGACCGGAAAAATAAGCTTTTAATCAAAATCGGCCAAAGATTACTAGTACTTTACTGATGTACTTTTTCAGTTTTTTTCGATTTTCTCAAAATTTGCTCCAACGATTTTTTTTTAAAATTCAAAAATCAATTATTTTTTAGATGCCTTTTAAAATGTATATTCTCATTTTGTGATTGAAATCTTCTGAAGACCACTTTACTCTTGTATTTCATAGGGAAGATAGAAGAAATGGTTGTCATGGTAACAAAATATAAATATTTTCCCATACTTATAAATTTTACATCTGAATTCATATGTTTCGTACTGTCGGGAACTAAATATATGTCGACACAAAAAATCTGGTGTGACAAGCACTGAACACAACTTTCGATTACCGAAGGTAAGAGAAAGTTGTGTGCTGTGCGCCAGTCACACCAGATTTTTGAAATTTATATGAAAACAGTTAAGTAGATGTGCTTTAATAAATAAATTTTTCCCTTAGGTTCTGACAAATATGATAAATTCTAAACTATCATCTTAACAATGAATTCAGTATTGTTAGAAGAAATTGGCTTATTATTGAGATCTGCCACAATAGAATATTATTTTCCAAAGTGGTGTCGCTACTATTTGGAGTTGCTTTTTTGTCCCGCTTTTAACGAAATTTATTTCTAAATTAGTTCGATGTTGGATTTGTTAACTCTTAATCTATCAAAGTACATTTTTAGGTTGTACTCTAATTTGCCTTGTAAATATTCCGCTGTTCTTATATTTTTAACTTAAACCCTACGTAATATTGACAGTTGAACGCCCTCAGGGATACAAATGATTAATTAATTTCTATTATTAGACGATCAACTGTTAGAGAGAGATAATTAACTTGAGAATTGAACTTATGACCCATCACTATTTTGAAAAGAATCAAAATAATTTAAATAAAAATCCAAAAATTAAAATATAATCTATTTATATATATGATTAATTATAGAATAATAATAGTGATATTTAATTTTAAATTTTTCTTTATAACCCATTAATTCCGAATCTACTTAACGAATTTTGATGGAGTTTTTTTTTTTCTTCAATGTTTCAAGAATCTGACAAGGGGAGTGCATAGCCTTCATGTCACCGATTTGAAAGAAAATTTTTTTATGTTTAGTACTTAATGAAAAAAAGCGAGAACGCACTTCTCAATCGTTCGTCTAAAAAAAATTGTTAAAGATTTTGCCAGCATGTCTTAAGCCGTTGCTAAAAATAACATTAAGAAAAGCTTGTGTGGCTAGATCGGTAGAGTTTATTCTTTGTAAACATGAATTTTTGAATTCGAATCTCGCCGTTGTACAACTATTTTTTTTTGTGAAATTTATTTATTTATTTAGTGTTTTTTAATTATTGACTTTCAATTTTTAACATGTTGTACCATATATTTAAAGAAAATTCAAATGCTTTCTGTCAAAAATCTCTATATAATAATATAATATAAGGAAATATTTAATATTATTTTAAATTTATTTATGTGTTCAATTAATAGTAATATATTTCTCGTATAATATTAAATATTTTCTTATATTATATTTTCGACAGAAAGCATTTGAATTTTCTTTAAATATATGGAACATGTTAAAATTAAAAGCCAATAATCAAAAAAAAATTTTTATTAATATTAAAAAATATTCTTAGAAATCAAAAAAAAAAAAAAATTACACAAAAAAAAAATAGTTGCACACGACGAGATTCGAACTCGGGATTTCGTGTTTACAAAGAATGAACACTACCGATCTACCCATTGCGACTTTTGTATATTATATTGTTAGCAACGACTTAAGGCATGCTGGCAAAATCTTTAACATTTTTTTTTTAGACGAACCATTGCGTTCTCTCGCTTTAACATAATTTGTTTTTCATTAAGTAGTACACATAAAAAAATTTCGTTCAAATCGGTGACATGAAGGCTATCCTTGTGAGTGATTTTTAAACAATTTAGCGCATCTAGAATTAATCTAATTAATGTTTGTTTTTTTTTCATCGATTAAACAGTAGGGTTCCCAGGGCGGGTCGTGCCCTTGGTATTTTAATATGAAGAAAATCAAAACTGTGTTTTTTTTTAATGATCAATTTGTTTTATGGCCTTGAGTTTATAGCCCCTTTTTAAATTTGAATACTCCCTCTCCCCCCATTTTATTTATTTATTTATTTTTTCTTCCCCTCATTTATGCCTTCTTCCTTTCATAAATCACAGCTCCAATCACGTGGCTCTCTCCTTCTTTGGCTTATTTTCCAAAGAAAAAAAAAAAAGAGAGAGAAGGGGATAAAAGATTAAATAAAATTTATTTACACTATTTATATATACTAGGTATATATATATATATACAGTATATGAGGAAAAATTAATGATCCATTAGAAAAAAAAAAATGTTTCTGACAAAAGATTTATGAATTTCTATTGCCAAAAAAAAAAAAATTTTGCCAGAAAATAAAATAACAAATAAATAAATCATTAATTTAAAAAATCAATTGAAATAGGTGGGGAGTGGAGGCGGAGTTTTTTCATTCAGCCTTTTTCTTAAAAAAAAAAAAAAAATTTAAACTTTCCACCTAATACTCTTATTATGTAAATTTAATATTAATTATACAATCGATTATATATTTAAAGATTTATTAATTTAAAAATATATTTTTGTATTCATCTTTTTGAATGATACTTTATTCTTTCCCAGCAATTTATTTCTAAATAAACTTAATAAAACTAATTCAAGTTATATCAACAAATATTTTTTGTATATTTTAAGTAAAAAATATTTCTTAATTGGATATTTTAAAAATTATATTTTATTAATTAAAAAAAAAATTTGAAATCAAACTTGACTTTACATATATTTCCTGCAATTTTTAATATAAAATACATGTTATCTTAATATTTATTTTTTGTATTACTATAACTTAAATAAATTCCTATAGTTCCAAAAATGTCTTTATTAAGAATCTGAAAAACCAGTTGATTGAAAAAGTCAGCCATTTTGGCCGTCTCAGACAGCCTTAAAAGGAAATTTACAATGCCGTAGTATTGTAAAATTAGAAACCGTGTTGTAAAATTACAATATTTACTCTAATTTTCGAAGAGAATTGTAATTTTAAAATGTTTTTTTGCTGTAAAAATTTTTTAAATGCATAGATTTGTATATTTAGTATATTAAAATTTTTAAAGTGGAACTTTTATTTGATAGCCTCAAATTTATTCGCTCATCTATCAGCATGTCGCGTTACAAGCCGTGACGTCAAAGGCCGTGACGCTACAGGCCATGACGTCACAAGCCGTGACGACAAAAATAGGAAAGTTGAAATTTAATATATATGACGAATTATAAAAAAATAATTGTGAGATTTAATTATTCAATTTTCAAATTGATAAAATATAATTTTTAAAATTATTCAAATCTTCAATTACTAAATAAATATTGTTCTCAGTTTTTATTGATTCTCAATTTTCCAATTAATTAAGTTAAGATTAAAAACGCGATTTTAATACCCTTAATTGAATAATTTTCTGAAAATTTTCAGTTAAACCCCTACGATTCGAAAAAAAGTTTAACTTGCATCGTGGTGTCATAAAACCACACAATGATTTTTTTTACAGTCTAGTTATAAACTGAATGATCATGGGTTCGATTCCAAATGAAACAATTTTTTTACTTATTTATTATTAGTTTATTTTAATCACTACCTTTGTTTATGACGCTTTTCTCTTTTGTTTTAGGTAAGTTGCTGTCTTCCATCTCAATTTGAAGGTAAACAAAATTTTCTTTGCTTTAAATATATATGTCACAGAGAATATATTCCTGAGAATTAGTTCTTATTATTTTACAAAATAATCTGTTGCCTCTCCAGATGTTTGTGGTTGTTTTACGTCTGTCTCTTCTCTTCTGTCATTTCCTTAATTATCTGCGGTTTTCAACTAATATAGGACAAGAAGCTTCTATTTCAAACAGAGAATGGAAATAGACGTCCAAAAAAAAGTGTGTGTTTGAACGAAAAAAAAAAGTTATGAGATTAGAATTATATATTTAAGTTAAGTACTCAAGAAACTTCGGTTAACGAGTATTACTGATAATTGCTCATCACCGGAGGAGGATCCGCAATGGTTCTCAAGATCTTGTTTACTCGCTCTTTAACATTGACGATCTTGGCAGATGTTGTAGCCAAATCGACTCGGCATATGGTCTGATTATGGCCTTATAGATAATTTGGGTTGCCTATGTCTTGCTTACTGCTTGCCCAAATGAGTGACGATTTTCTCTTTTTGGATGGCCAATTCAGTCTTCTTTCCAAAAAACGCCCAAATATTCCGGATTTTAGGTTTTTGTCTTCCACATTCGTTGTATGCAAAAATGTTCTCTTTTTAGTGAAAAGAACGATTTCAAATTTGACAGCATTGATTAAAAGACGATTCTTTTTAAAATGTGTGCCACGCCTTCTTCCAAACTCGGAACTCGTAAACGATCAAAAATTTTTGTCAAATTTTAAGTATTTATCATACATATTCGTCCAGTACCATCGCACACTAGTTTGAGAAAAAATATTGCTGTGCGTTTCAGGTTAGGTTACTTTTTATTTCCAATGTGACTTGTGAGCTCTCCAAATTTATATACCCATGGAAATTTGTTAAACGAAATATTACGCGCAGAACCTGAAGACTACGCTAATTTTCTACCGATGGATAAGAAAACATTTGAAGATTTATTATCATTAATACGTCCTGATATTGAAAAAAAGGACCCAGTAATGCGCCAATCAATACCAGCATCTCTACCATCAATAACTTGAAGGTATCAAGCTAGTGGAGAGCTGATTTGAAAGACTTAAAATTTCAAAGCTGCATTGCACCAATATAATTCTTTATCTGTGCACTCCATGTTATCCAATACGTGGAATGAAGTTTTATTTGACAAACCTGGCCCTTACACCTACAAACTTGTTTGTCAAAATAAGCCATCAATCCAGATTTCTGTCAAACACGCTCGCTATTTAACAAACACATCAAACACACCCCTGCAGAAGAGCACAAAGTTTGATAAACAAGCCAAATTTGTCAAATTATTTGATCGTTAACGAGGCCCCCTTAAGCACGAAGTTTTTGTTTGGGTAGATTGCTCGTAGAGGGAGACATCTGCTTTTGAACTTATGAGATAAATTATTGATAATTTGTATCGGAATATAAAAGGGTTTGTTTTCAAAATTTAAATTCGAATTCATTACGTTTCTCCCTCCTTCTTCCTAAGCGCGGTTTTCTTGCTCTACCATCTCTCCTTGTGATTACGTCCCTGGGGTATTCACTTTCTTTTTATTTCTCTCTTTTTTTCTTGACGTATCCGGCTGCTTAATCGTTCGGCACTTGTAGATTGTTCGGATCAGTCGGAATTTCTGATGAGATGTCACCTTCTTCCCTTTCAAACAGCCATAAAAAATGCTATTGATCAACGCAAATTAACAATTTTAATTCTTTTTGATTTCTCAAAGGCATTTGATCTCGTAGACCACAATTTACTTCTGGCCAAACTTCAAGAATTTAACCTGTCCAATTCGGTATTAAGATGGATATCTTCTTATCTGGTTGGTAGGACACAAATGGTGATGGACAGAAAAGGAAATAAATCGGGGGCGTTGGGAGTCCCGGCTGGAGTGGTTCAGGGATCGGTCTTGGGGCCGCTGCTCTTTTCTTTGTTCGTATCTGACCTGAGAAAATCACTAACTCATAGCCAATATCATTTCTTCGCAGACGATCTGCAAATATACATATCTTGTACACCTTCTGAAGTTGTTCAGGCAATAACAAAAATAAACGAGGACATAAATGCCATATGTGAGTGGTGTAGAGTTAACAAATTGAAAATAAATGAAGGTAAAACAAAGGCGATAATTTTTGGCAGTGCCAAATTTATAAATAAATTAGATAACCCTCCCCCCATTTTGGTAAACGGTCAAATTATTAAATACGAGAAGTCTGTAAAAAACTTGGGCTTCATCCTCGATCAAAAATTAAATGCAAGTGAACATGTTACCAGCGTCTCCCAAAAGGTTTTCAAAAGCATCTATCAATTCAAAAGAATAGGAAATGAACTCCCCATCTCTGTTAAAAAGCTCCTTGTTAGCTCCCTGGTCATGCCCACGTTCGATTACAGTAGTATTGTTTACTACAGCATAAATAAAGAGCAAAGAACTAAATTAGACAGAGCGCTCAATGCATGTGTAAGATATGTGTTCGGAGCCAGACTGGACGAACACATAACTCCTTACTTCCAAAAATTAAAATGGATGAGGCTGGATAAAAGGAGGGAGTTTTTCATGGGGTCGCTCTTATATAATGTTTTGAAAACAGGTGAACCGAGCTACTTGGGCGAGGGGCTGAGATTTGTCTCGTCGGTTCGGACGCGGGAGCTTCGGAGCCGGGAGTTAGATCTTGTTATTCAAAGCCATAGAACCGAGTACTTGGCCGGGTCCTTTCGGATTGCGGGTGCAAGGCTCTGGAATTCGATTCCACGGACGATCCGCCTGTCCAAAAACTGCTCTACTTTTAGGGCAAGATTTAGAGATCACCTGATGGGAAATTGAAATGATCTTGGTCTGATGTTGTCCTCGCGCTTGGGGTCCTAGGGGTGCGACACGGGCGTTGCAAATTGCATAACATGTGTAAAGGTGTCTTCTTACCTCTTATATTTTTATGTTTTCTCTTATATTTTTATATATATTTTCTTTTTTTTGTTTTTGTTTCTGTATTTTCTCTTAAAAAAGGGAAAAAGAGAAGAAAGGGAAAATTGTTATTTTTAATATTAAAAAATTATATAATTATTCTAATTGTATAATGATAAATAATGATATTACTTTCTCTTACCTATGTATATATGTAATATATATATAGAGAGAAAGTATTGGATTCATGTCAAAAATTCGATGTCGAGATTTTGATGGATCTTCACGTTTTGAGGTCCCCTGAATCCAAAAAAGTGGTTTTCGCGACATGGTCTGTCTGTGTGTGTGTGGGTGTGTGGGTGTGTGTGTGTGTGTGTGGGTGTGTGTTCAATTTTAAGCATGAAGGAATTGAGCTATGAGGCTGAAATTTTATATTTAAGATAAACACCCCCCGGGACCGGAAAAATAAGCTTTTAATCAAAATCGGCCAAAGATTACTAGTACTTTACTGATGTACTTTTTCAGTTTTTTTTGATTTTCTCAAAATTTGCTCCAACGATTTTTTTTAAAATTCAAAAATCAATTATTTTTTAGATGCTCTTTAAAATGTATATTCTCATTTTGCGATTGAAATCTTCTGAAGACCACTTTACTCTTGTATTTCATAGGAAAGATAGTAGAAATGGTTGCCATGGTAACAAAATATAAATATTTTCCCATACTTATAGATTTTACATCTGAATTCCAATGTTCCGTACTGTCGGGAACTAAATATATGTCGACACAAAAAATCTGGTGTGATAAGCACAGTACACAACTTTTGATTACCGAAGGTAAGAGAAAGTTGTGTGCTGTGCGCCAGTCACACCAGATTTTATATCTTATATATTCTATGTAAATTATGTACAGAGCTAAACTGTAATTTCGATATGCTCCAAGACCCAACAGGGCTCAGAGCAAATAAATAAATAATTCATTCATTCATTCATTCATTCTCTTCCTTGCTTTCTAGGGCGTTCATTTTCTGAGTCACTCGACGGTTCCGTTCTGGAAATTCTGAAAACCAAAACGATTAATACAATTTCCATTATCCCTATTTTTAACTCTTCCATGTTCCAAACTCTTTTCTCTGTGTCCTCAAGGTCTTCTAGCTTCACAATTCTTTAATAAGATATGGTTCCTTAAATTTTGGAACCAACTTCACCTTTTGTTTCTTAAATTTTTGTTTTTGTTCATAATTTCGTACCGATACTAATGCCCCTTTTCTAACTTGACCGACCTCGTTCCCTGATCATAATATATCTTTTGTTGTTTAAAAGCTTTATCGATGTTCCTTTTCGAGCTTTCTATTAGGTTTTATTTCTTTGTTAAAATTCTTATTCGTTGATTTATTCTACGAGACCCGCCTGTGTTCCTGCCCGTAGAAAAGGAGTGAACCCAGTAGTTTCATTGACACTAGTATTTAGAACAAAGAGTAATTCCGGAATGACAATATCCTAATCCTGGTGTAGGGCGAAATACTGTTTGATACATGCTTTCAGGATCCTATTGTATCATTCGATGTGATAGACATGTGTTGAATTCCCAGCTAGGTGGTAAAATCTCTCATTATCTTTTGAATTCTCTCATTTTCTGTAATTAATAACTTGGGGGCTCCATAACCTAAGATTAGGCCTACTCGTTGCCACGAAAGCCTCTGTCCACAACTAAAAGATATCTATTACCTTTTTTTGTCAACGGGAGAGGTCCCATTATGTCTGCACATATTTGTTCAAAAATTTCGGATACGATCGTTTGTTCCAACAGTACACTGGCAGCAACTATAGGATACTTTAACAACTACTGACATATTTTTTCACACCATTAGTCAATCCAGAAATACTTTTCTGGCCCGGATTGAAAGCAATTTCTTGGAGTTGGTTGCCGATAGCCTGATTTGACGGTCGAATGGAAGCAATTTCTTGGAACTGGTTGCAGATAGCTTGGCTTGACGGTTGAATAGAAGCAATCAATCTCTTGGAGCTGGTTGCAGATTGCTTGGCTTGACGGTTGAATAGAAGCAATCTCTTGGAGTTGGTTGCAGATTGCTTGGCTTGACGGTTGAATAGAAGCAATCTCTTGGAGTTGGTTGCAGATTGCTTGGCTTGACGGTTGAATAGAAGCAATCGTTTGGAACTAGTTGCAGATTGCTTGGCTTGACGGTCAAATGGAAGTAATCTCTTGGAGCTGGTTGCTTGACGGTTGAATGGAAGCAATCTCTTGGAGTTGGTTGCAGATTGCTTGGCTTGACGGTCGAATGAAAGCAATCTCTTGGAGCTGGTTGCTTGCCGGTTGAATGGAAGCAATCTCTTAGAGCTGGTTGCAGATTGTTTGGCTTGACGGTTGAATAGAAGCAATCTCTTGGAGCTGGTTGCAGATTGCTTGGCTTGACGGTTGAATAGAAGCATTCTCTTGGAGCTGGTTGCAGATTGCTTGGCCCGACGGTTGAATAGAAGCAATCTCTTGGAGCTGGTTGCAGATTGCTTGGCCCGACGGTTGAATAGAAGCAATCTCTTGGAGCTGGTTGCAGATTGCTTGGCCCGACGGTTGAATAGAAGCAATCTCTTGGAGCTGGTTGCAGATTGCTTGGCTTGACGGTTGAATAGAAGCAATCTCTTGGAGCTGGTTGCAGATTGCTTGGCCCGACGGTTGAATAGAAGCAATCTCTTGGAGCTGGTTGCAGATTGCTTGGCTTGACGGTTGAATAGAAGCAATCTCTTGGAGCTGGTTGCAGATTGCTTGGCCCGACGGTTGAATAGAAGCAATCTCTTGCGGATGGTCGCAGGTATTTGTTATTAGTGGGCAGGCGGACCGCCTAGAGACCCCCACTAATTCGAATTAAGCCTGGAAAGCAATCCTTTTTGGCTCGTAGCTTATTCCTTCTGACTTGCTCGACTCGCTTTCTTTATTGCAAGTGAAGAGTGTTTGGAGAAAGCCTGTATTTATAGCCCAGGGCTAGGTGAACCGGATTGGATAGAATAAGACCCTCACAATGCCTTCCTTTATATAAGAACAATTTGAAAAAAAAGAAAATCAACTTTTCCAATTCTTTACTGACAAGATGAAACTTTCTCAACTAAAATATAAATAATATTTATCCGTAGGTGGATTTTCTTCTATAGAAAGAGAGAGAGAGAGAGAGAGATAGATAGGTCAATGGTTAGAAAATTCAATTTGTTGCGAATCGAACGAAGCTTGTGTTGTTGCCAATCCCCCTTCCTCTTTTTGCCCCCCCTCCATCTTTTATTTATTTTCTTTTTTTTGCGGGGAGAGAGACAGTTGCTTATCACATTCCGCTTACTTATTCTTTTTTTATTTTTTATCATATTGATTAATTTATAGCTTTAATGTAGAAAAGATTATATTGATTGATGATCAAGTATCAAAAATTCCCCTATAACTTTTAAATTATCAACTTTTGAGTAATAACATCTATTAAAGAAATTATTTAAAATTTAATTTTAAACAACTTTTATTTGAATCGATTTCTATAAATCTCGAACGTTTAAGAATTACATGATTATAATGATTTTTAAATTTAAAATGCAATATAACTTTTAAATGATCAACTTTTGAGTAATAACATCTATTAAAGAAATTATTTAAAATTTAATTTTAAACAACTTTTATTTGAATCGATTTCCATAAATCTCGAACGTTTAAGAATGACATGATTATAATGATTTTTAAATTTAAAATCCTAAATAACTTTTAAATGACCAACTTTTGAGTAATAACATCTATTAAAGAAATTATTTAAAATTTAATTTTAAACAACTTTTATTTGAATCGATTTCTATAAATCTCGAACGTTTAAGAATTACATGATTATAATGATTTTTAAATTTAAAATGCAATATAACTTTTAAATGATCAACTTTTGAGTAATAACATCTATTAAAGAAATTATTTAAAATTTAATTTTAAACAACTTTTATTTGAATCGATTTCTATAAATCTCGAACGTTTAAGAATGACATGATTATAATGATTTTTAAATTTAAAATCCTAAATAACTTTTAAATGACCAACTTTTGAGTAATAACATCTATTAAAGAAATTATTTAAAATTTAATTTTAAACAACTTTTATTTGAATCGATTTCTATAAATCTCGAACGTTTAAGAATTACATGATTATAATGATTTTTAAATTTAAAATGCAATATAACTTTTAAATGATCAACTTTTGAGTAATAACATCTATTAAAGAAATTATTTAAAATTTAATTTTAAACAACTTTTATTTGAATCGATTTCCATAAATCTCGAACGTTTAAGAATGACATGATTATAATGATTTTTAAATTTAAAATCCTAAATAACTTTTAAATGACCAACTTTTGAGTAATAACATCTATTAAAGAAATTATTTAAAATTTAATTTCAAACAACTTTTATTTGAATCGATTTCTATAAATCTCGAACGTTTAAGAATTACATGATTATAATGATTTTTAAATTTAAAATCCTAAATAACTTTTAAATGACCAACTTTTGAGTAATAACACCTATTAAAGAAATTATTCAAAATTGAATTTTAAACAACTTTTATTTGAATCGATTTCCATAAATCTCGAACGTTTAAGAATGACATGATTATAAATGATTTTTAAACCCAATCTATTCTTGCGCGAGGTCCCGGGTTCGCTTCCCGTTCCAAGCTAGAAAAATTTATTTGATTTGATTTGACTACAAATAATTTGAAATAAATAGGGAATGGTTCTAAATGGCCTTAGCTGCCGAAAAAGACTTAAAAAAAACCAATCGATATTTTGGTAATTAATGCAATATTTTCTCTCTATATAGGTAAGAGAAAGTAAAAAATAATAATAAGATTTATTATTGCTTTATAAAAATATATAAAAAAACAAAAGAATTTCATTTGATTAAAAATTTAATTAAATCTCATCTTATTCAGTATAATCACAAAGAGAGATAGAGAGACAAAAGAGTTTATTATTCAGGTAGATATTAAAATAGAAAAAAAATATATAGATCTATATTTCATCTCTTTTCAAAAATAAAGATTAAAAACTTAAATACATAAAAAATATCACGTGTCTTGGTGATAATATAAAAAAATCACTTTAATGTTATGTTGTGTTAATAAAAATAAAATTTAACCGAACAAAAGGGGGCAGTTATGACAAAAAAAAAATATTATTACCTTCCCTATACAAGAAACTTAAAGGGGTTAAGTAAATAAACTCAATTTTATTGAAAATAATAAAAACGCTTGGTTTGAATCGAATAATAATAATAATAAAGAATGGAATTATTTTGCGTTCTCTTTTCTATATAGCGACAAGGTATTGCATTCAATGTCAAAAATCGCATTTTGATCGAGTTTAAACAACAAGTAGTAAGTGTATGTGATCACAATATATCAAGAACGAAATTAGCTAGGAGGTTGAAATTTTATATTTAAGTTAGGCACCCACTTGGGACGTGTCGGGAAGCTTTTCAACAAAATCGGCCAAAGAGTACTAATTCTTTACTGATGTACTTTTTCAGTTTTTTTCGATTTTCTCAAAATTCACTCTTAACAATTTTGATTAAAATTCATAAATCAACTATTTTTTAGATTCTCTTTAAAATGTATATTCTCATTTTGTTGAAAAAATTGTTTGAAGCACACTTTACTCTTCTACTTCATAGGAGGCCATGGTAAAAATTTGCCTATGTTTTTCTAATATATCGGCGGAAACTAAATATATATCGCTAAAAAAAAAATCTGGTGTGACAAGAACCGAAGGTTGTGTGCTGTGCGACCAATCACACCATATTTTTTTAATCAATAATAAAAAAAATAAATAAATAAAGTTATTCAAGAAGAGTTTAGCAATTTTTTCTCTTTAGTTAACGATTTATTTATAATAAATATGTAAAAAAAAAAAAAAAAAAAAAAAAACTTTTTAATGAGAAAGAAAAGAAAAAGAAGAAAAAGAAGAATAAACAAAAAAAAAAAAATTGCGCTGATGATGGTGATGATCAAATATCAATTAAATTCATTTCTCTATTGGAACAAAAAGAAAAAAAAAAAAAAAAAAAAAAAAATTAAACAATGTTAAAATAATATTTTTGTTTTAGCATAAATTTGTATTCAATTAGAGAAGAAGGATGGAGGGGGTGGGGGAGGGGGAGAGGGGGAGTTTATTGAAAGTTGATCAATCAAAAACATGAATTGCTTCATGTTAAAAAATAAAAAATGTATTTACGAAAATTCTACGTTCAAAAAAAAAAAAAATATATATATATATCGCAACTTTTAGGTGTATTAAAAATAAAATTTATATCAATACTAGGAGCACAGCCCGTTTCCAAACATGTCTTTTCAGAAAGGTAATAGGTCCTATCTTGTCTTATTACAAAATACTTAATTTTTTTTTTTTTTTAAGTGGAACTTTTATTTGATGGCCTCAAATTTTTTCGCTCGCGTTACAAGCCGTGACGACAAAAATAGTAAAGTTGAAATTTAATATATAAGACGAATTATAAAAAAATAATTGTGAGATTTAATAATTCAATTTTAAAATATAATTTTTAAAATAATTTATAATGAATCAAATCTTCAATATTGTTCTCAGTTTTTAACATGCGTCTATTGATTTCCCATTTTCCAATTATTAAGTTGAGATTAAAAACGCGATTTTAATATCCTTAATTGAATAATTTTCTGAAAACGCCTACGATACGAAAAAAAGTTTCACTTGCATCGTGCTTTCATAAAACCACACAATGATTTTTTTTAACACACATTTTTTCCTATCCACACTCACATTCACAGTCTTTTTGGCAACTCAGACCATATAAGACTTTTACGATAACCTTTGATTAATAAATCTATATATTTGGGGTCCAGGCATTCTTATTTTAAGCCATTTGGTATCCAAATAAAATCATCAGACTGCCTGGGATCGTAACAATATATAACACTTGATAAAATTAATGCACCAGTCTAATTTATGAACATTATTCTTAAAATATCTTCAGGAGGCCATATCGAATATTTGGTCCGCAATTACTGAGTCATTTTAAAGTATTTTAAATGCTTTTATTTAACTTACTCTTTCAAGGTCACCAACTTTGAGTCTTTGTTAAGGACACTTCCCGATGAGCTAGAGGTGTGAAATTTGATATTTAAGAGTCATTTTTGATGACGCAAATTGTGAGTTGGGTTTTACCAAAATGGACCAAACTAATGTGGTACTTTATTTGAAACCCTTCGTGAATTAATGTAATTTCAAAAGACTTCCCGATGGGCTAGAGGTGTGAAATGTAATACTTAAGAGTAATTTTTGATGACGCCACTATATGGTGGTTTTGATCAAAATAGACCAAACTAATGTGGTACTTTATTTGAAACCCTTCGCGAATTAATGTAATTTCAAAAGACTTCCCGATGGATAGAGGTGTGAAATGTAATACTTAAGAGTAATTTTTGATGACGCCACTATATGGTGGTTTTGATCAAAATAGACCAAACTAATGTGGTACTTTATTTGAAACCCTTCGCGAATTAATGTAATTTCAAAAGACTTCCCGATGGGCTAGAGGTGTGAAATGTAATACTTAAGAGTCATTTTTAATGACGCCACTATATGGTGGTTTTGATCAAAATAGACCAAACTAATGTGGTACTTTATTTGAAACCCTTCGCGAATTAATGTAATTTCAAAAGACTTCCCGATGGATAGAGGTGTGAAATGTAATACTTAAGAGTAATTTTTGATGACGCCACTATATGGTGGTTTTGATCAAAATAGACCAAACTAATGTGGTACTTTATTTGAAACCCTTCGCGAATTAATGTAATTTCAAAAGACTTCCCGATGGGCTAGAGGTGTGAAATGTAATACTTAAGAGTCATTTTTGATGACGCCACTATATGGTGATTTTGATCAAAATAGACCAAACTAATGTGGTACTTTATTTGAAGCCTCACGCAAATAAGGCCCTATTAACTATAGTTTTGAATTTTGATATTTACGAGTCATTTTTTTATGATAATGAATAATTTTTCAATTGAACCAAATCAATATAGGCCAAACTAATGTGGTACTTTATCATATTGATGATTTTTGATAAGACTAAAAGACTAAAAAGCTTAAAATAAAAATAAAATAAAAAAAAGATTTTTAAAAAAATGCTTTTATTTAAATTGAACTAAAAAGAGAGAAATAAAGAAAGAAATAATTTAATTGTTCTTGTTAAAATTTTTTAATATTTATGACTTAAAATAAAAGCGTGGGGCGCGAGCCTCGGAATCACTTCGAAGCGCCCCACGCTTTTATTTTAAGTCAAATATTAAAAAATTTTAACAAGAACAATTAAATTATTTCTTTCTTATTTCTCTCTTTTTAGTTCAATTTAAATAAAAGCATTTTTTAAAATCTTTTTTTATCCAGTTTTTTTACTTTCTCTTACCTATGTATATATGTATATTTATATATATATAGAGAGAGAAAGTATTGGATTCATGTCAAAAATTCGATGTCGATATTTTGATGGATATACATGTTTTGAGGTCCCCTGAATCCAAAAAGTGGTTTTCGCGACATGGTCTGTCTGTGTTCAATTTTAAGCATGAAGGAATTATTGAGCTAGGAGGTTGAAATTTTAATATTTTGCCATACTTATAAATTTTACATTTTGATAATCGAATGAACCATAATGTCGGAAACTAAATACATGTCGACACAAAAAATCTGGTGTGACAAGCACAGTACACAACTTACGATTACCGAAGCTAATCGAAAGTTGTGTGCTGTGCGCCAGCACACCAGATTTTTTTTTATCTCACAATGTCGTGTTTTGTACTTATTAGAATATTTCATTTGAAATCTTTTATTAATAAATCAAATATAAATAAAAGAAACAAAAAAAAAAAAAAAATTAAAGTTTGCCTCACTGTCTACAAAATGGAGGCTAAAAACGTTGTTGGGTGGGATTTGAGGCCATATTTCATTTGACAAATTTGAGCAACTTGAATAAAAATCTCTTCACATATATTATCTTTAAAAAAAAAAAAGAAAAATATGATAAATATTTTCAGATTAAAAATATAATAAAGTATCCATGCGCTTGAGAGATTTATAAATTTTTTTTTTTTTAATATTTATATTCAAAAGCTTATAAAGCTATCAGTTTTTCTTTTAAGATAAAAAAAAAAACCTGTTTTAATTTAAAAATGATCAAAGCACATGCCGTTGTCTCTTGAATGTGGCATGCCATCTTCTTTTTTAAAAAGAAATTAATTGTCCTTTTAGTACCTAAATTGAATGCAAAGAGATGTGCAAAATCAATCGCTTGATAATTATAATCACTCAATTCATAATCAATAAATGCTACTTTGTCATTTGTCTGATCAACAATGATATTTTGCAGGTTCGGGTCGTTATGACAGAACATTAAAGGCGATTGGAGAGATTCAATTATCGGTCGTATGAAATCTAATTCAGATTTTAATTTCTCTAAAGATGGCATCATTGAATTAAACCTACAAATAAATAAAAAATATAAATATGAGACTTTATTAATAAATAATTGTGAGATTTTAAATTTATTTAAATTAAATTTTATGGCTTTCCATTTCCTTATAAGGCAATTAGTGATGCTCCAAGTGCAACTTTAATTTATTTTATTTTAACAAAATTCTAAAAGTTAAGATACAAGTGTGATATATCATTTTACTCGGGAAAATCTCTACTTTCAGAATAAACAACAAAAATCTATATTTTACTTGATGAAAAAATAAATATTTTATTTTATTTATTTATTGATTCTATTTCTTCCTCTTTACCTCTTTTGAGGCTTTAGGGGTTATTACAAATGTGGATTTTATAGCTGGATAATCGTTAATAGGTAAGTTAAAGAATAACAGCTAAAATTATTTCATTTATTGACCCACTAGGCTAACGTTTCGGTCTTGCTCGCAAGCTCTGACGATGGTCTTGACCAAGACCGAAACGTCAGCCTAGTGGGTCAATAAATGAAATAATTTTAGCTGCTATTCTTTTATTTACCTATTTAGGGGCTATACATAATACATTTACATGTGTTGATCTATTAGTTAGTGTTTACATCATAAATTTACATTTTTGTAATTTTTTTTTATCTTCTCTCTTCCCCCCCCTCCTCTCTCTTTTCTCTCTCTCCTCCTATCTTCACTCTTCTCCATCTTCTCTCTACTTTACCTTGTCTCGTGATCTGTCTTGCCCAGTTTATCATGATTTTGTCCCTCAATATTTTCTAGAACTTATTTATACGTCCTCTCTTATTTTTCCACGCTTTTGCCTGCTCGCCCAACTATCCGTCAAGTTCTTAACTTTCCCTTATGTGTTCTATTGTCTCTGGTCCTTTTCGGCACCTCTGCATTGTCTCTCTTTATGTTATGCCTCTTGAAAAGTTCCCGCTTCTTACTCTTGCTCTCTAAGTCTTTTCCCCTATTTTTTTTTTTTTGAAAAAAAAAAAAAAATTAATTGTCCATGTTTATTATTTGCATCCAATCTCGTTTTGGGATATCTATAGAAGGAAAAAATACCGTAAGGCACAATAAAATAAATTAAATGAAAATATTTATTTATATATTTTACATCCCCGGCCCATTTATTTATTTTACATCCCCTTACCTTAAATAATCAAATTCAATTAAACTGAATTCGGTTTGAACAAGAGACCAGAAAATCTTTTGGAGGTGGTCAACCAAATGGAAATTTGTGTTAATAAACATTCAACGTTTGACTGACTGTGGCAACACCATCATTTAAATAATATAAATATTCATGTAAAAAATTGATAAATTTCTTCATCTGATGCGTGAATATATTTCGTTTCATTTGTTCCAAGTCCTTAACAAAACGGATACAAAACCCTGCTGAGGCGAATGGTGCAGCTAGTTTTCCTATTTATTTGTTATATAATGAAATCTGATTCACAAAGTTACTTAGGGCCGGTCTTTTCATCTTTGGGTAGCACGTTAACCTATGGGTAGTGTGCAATGCAGAAACCCTGTTCCAGGGAATGAACTCTCTTCAGTATTAAAGGTTTTTTGAAGTTTTCTACTTAATAAAGACATAAAATATAAAAATTATTAAAAATAAAAATTGAAATTAATTCAAATAAATATTATAAGTTAAAATAATTAATTTTTAAAAAATTATTTTTTTTACTAAAATTTAAAATTTGAAATACTTTAGTTGAAGCTCGTCTCGCCAGAGTGCGCCAGAGGGAGTTGGCCAACCCTCGAACATGGTTTCAACTCGGCTATTAGAATATATTCAAATAATCATCTTCAACACCTTGCCAAATATCCTAGAAATATAATCCTGACTGACATAAAATGAATAATAACAAAAAAAAGGGATAGATTGAAGAATGCCTCTGTTATTTTTATGCGTTAAGTTACGAAGCTGCTGCCAGCCTTGTGTTCCTAATATCACCCCTTTGCTAAATCGTACCCAGAGCTTTTGGCTCCGACTAATTTAACAGAGAGGTTGGCAAAAAATTCAACATATATACATATACATATACTCCAAGACTGGGTTATGCAAATAAAATGCAAATGGCTGCCTCAGTTACCAGTGGACCTAACCTTTTGCATATTGTAAAATACATCACATCTCATCACTTTATTGATAAAAAATAAGTTGAATCGAAATAAAAATAACAAATATATCTGCACTTCTTTTTAAAATAAAATGATGGGATGTCATATATTTTACTATAAGAATAAAAATGAAGAGGGTTTCTGCACTACAAAAAAAGCACTTTAACAGACACTTCGCTAACTACTTTTTAAACATGAAAAGACCAGCCCTTAGTAAATTTTCATCATCATCATCATCATTAACGACAGCGCAAACAATTTCAAATTTCATTCTTAAAAGCTTTTAATAAACTAATACGTATTATTTTTCTTTCTAAGAACCATTATTCTTCTTTTATATTAA
>JAKCPI010025146.1:0-11978 GCA_023213315.1 Euborellia annulipes
TTTTACAAAATAATCTGTTGCCTCTCCAGATGTTTGTGGTTGTTTTACGTCTGTCTCTCTCTTCTTCTGTCATTTCCTTAATTATATGCGGTTTTCAACTAATATGGGACAAGAAGCTTCTATTTGAAACAGAGAATGGAAATAGACGTCCAAAAAAAGTGTGTGTTTGAACGAAAAAAAAAAGTTATGAGATTGGAATTATATATTTAAGTTAACTCACATAGTACACAACACGAAACTTCGGTTAACGATTATTACTGATGATTGCTCATTACCGGAGGAGGATCCGCAATGGTTCTCAAGATCTTGTTTATTCGCTCTTTAACATTGACGATCTTGGTAGATGTTGTAGCCAAACCACCTCGGCATATGGTCTGACTATGGCCTTATAGATACTTTGGGTTGCCTATGTCTTGCTTGCTGATTGCCCAAATGAGTGACGATTTTCTCTTTTTGGATGACCAATTCAGTCTTTTATCCAAAAAACGCCCAAATATTTCGCTTTGGGGAGCCATTTTTGGTTTTTGTTTTCCACATTTATGCATACCACTTCTTCTTCTGTCCTCGCCCCATTCCCGCGATGCAGGGTCGGCGGACCTCACTCTTTTCCCTCCAACCCTATCATGCTTTTTTGAGACAGGAAGGAAAAGGACAGGCTGGCCCGTCGCACGGTCTGACTCCTGTTGAAAAGAGGAAGGAATAGACAGACTACAAAGAACTGAAGGACTGTCTGTCCCAGCTCGGGCAGCTCGTGGTCGCCATCCACGTACCCACAAGATGTGGGCCCCTGAGCGACATTTATGCATACCACATGTATGAAAATATTTCCTCTATTTAGTGAAAAGAACGATTTCAAATTTGAGAGCATTGATTAAAAGATGGTTCTCTTTAAAATACTCTAACTGTTATTACGGTGCCTTCTTCCAAACTCGTTGGCTCGTAAACGATCAAAAATGTTTCTCAAATTTTACGTATTTATCAAAGATATTCCCCCAGCACCATCGCACACTTGTTTGAGAAAAAATATTGCTGTGCGTTTCAGGTTAGGTTACTTTTTATTTCCAATGTGACTTGTGAGCTCTTCAGATTTATATACCCATGGAAATTTGTTAAAAGAAACATTACGCACAGAACCTGAAGACTACGCTAATTTTCTACGGATGGATAAGAAAACATTTGAAGATTTAATTATTATTAATACGTCCTGATATTGAAAAAAAGGACACAGTAATGCGCCAATAAATACCAGCATCTCTACCATCAATAACTTGAAGGTATCAAGCTAGTGGAGAGCTGATTTGAAAGACTTAAAATTTCAAAGCTGCATTGCACCAATAGAATTCTTTATCTGTGCACTCCCATGTTGTCGATACGTGGAATGAAGTTTTATTTGAGAAACCTGCCCTTACACATTCAAACTTATTTGTCAAAATAAGCCATCAATCCAGATTTCTGTCAAACACGCTCGCTATTTAACAAACACATCAAACACACCCCTGCAGACGAGCACAAAGTTTGATAAACAAGCCAAATTTGTCAAATTATTTGATCGTTAACGAGGCCCCCCTTAAGCACGAAGTTTTTGTTTGGGTAGATTGCTCGTAGAGGGAGACATCTGCTTTTGAACTTATGAGAAAAATTATTGATTTTTTGTAGGGGAATATAAAGGGTTTATTCTCAAAATTCAAATTCGAATTCATTACGTTTCTCCCTCCTTCTTCCTAAGCGCTGTGTTTTCTTGCTCTACCATCTCTCCTTGGGATTACGTCCCTGGTGTATTCACTTTCTTTTTATTTCTCTCTTTTTTTCTTGACGTATCCGGCTGCTTAATCGTTCGGCACTTGTAGATTGTTCGGATCAGTCGGAATTTCTGATGAGATGTCACCTTCTTCCCTTTCAAACAGCCATTCTCTTCCTTGCTTTCTAGGGCGTTCATTTTCTGAGTCACTCGACGGTTCCGTTCTGGAAATTCCTGAAAACCAAAACGATTAATACAATTTCCATTATCCCTATTTTAAACTCTTCCATGTTCCAAACTCTTTTCTCCGTGTCCTCAAGGTCTTCTAGCTTCACAATTCTTTAATAAGGATATGGTTCCTTAAATTTTGGAACCAACTTCACCCTTTGTTTCTTAAATTTTAGTTTTTGTTCATAATTTCGTACCGATACTAATGCCCCTTTTCTAACTTGACCGACCTCGTTCCCTGATCATAATATATCTTTTGTTGTTTAAAAGCTTTATCGATGTTCCTTTTCGAGCTTTCTATTAGGTTTTATTTCTTTGTTAAAATTCTTATTCGTTGATTTATTCTACGAGACCCGCCTGTGTTCCTGCCCGTAGAAAAGGAGTGAACCCAGTAGTTTCATTGGCACTAGTATTTAGAACAAAGAGTAATTCCGGAATGACAATATCCTAATCCTGGTGTAGGGCGAAATACTGTTTGATACATGCTTTCAAGATCCTATTGTATCATTCGATGTGATAGACATGTGTTTAATTCCCAGCTAGGTGGTAAAATCTCTCATTATCTTTTGAATTCTCTCATTTTCTGTAATTAATAACTTGGAGGCTCCATAACCTAAGATTAAGCCTACTCGTTGCCACGAAAGCCTCTGTCCACAACTAAAAGATATCTAGAAGGATGAGTAAAAAGGCCAAGCTGCTTGGCCTTTTTACTCATCCTTCTACATATTGATTCAGCTATTCACCTCGCTTACATAAAAGATATCTATTACCTTTTTTTGTCAACGGGAGAGGTCCCATTATGTATGCACATATTTGTTCAAAAATTTCGGATACGATCGTTTGTTCCATCAGTACACTGGCAACAACTATAGGATACTTTGACAACTACTGACATATTTTTTCACACCATTAGTCAATCCAGAAATACTTTTCTGGCCCGGATTGAAAGCAATTTCTTGGAGTTGGTTGCTGTTTGCTTGACTTGACGGTTGAATAGAAGCAATCTCTTGGAGCTGGTTGCTGTTTGCTTGACTTGACTAGTCGAATGGAAGCAATCGTTTGAAACTGGTTGCAGATTGTTTGGCTTGACGGTTGAGTAGAAGCAATCGTTTGGAACTGGTTGCAGATTGCTTGGCTTGACGGTTGAAGTAGAAGCAATCGTTTGGAACTGGTTGCAGATTGCTTGGCTTGACGGTTGAGTAGAAGCAATCGTTTGGAGCTGGTTGCAGACTGCTTGGCTTGACGGTTGAATAGAAGCAATCTCTTGCGGATGGTCGCAGGTATTTGTTATTAGTGGGCAGGCGGACCGTCTAGAGACCCCCACTAATTCGAATTAATCCTGGAAATCAATCCTTTTTGGCTCGTAGCTTATTCCTTCTGACTTGCTCGACTCGCTTTCTTTATTGCAAGTGAAGAGTGTTTGGAGAAAGCCTGTATTTATAGCCCAGGGCTAGGTGAACCGGATTGGATAGAATAAGACCCTCACAATGCCTTCCTTTATATAAGAACAATTTGAAAAAAAGAAAATCAACTTTTCCAATTCTTTACTGACAAGATGAAATTTTCTCAACTAAAATATAAATAATATTTATCCGTAGGTGGATTTTCTTCTATAGAAAGATAGAGAGAGAGATAGATAGGTCAATGGTTAGAAAATTCAATTTGTTGCGAATCGAACGAAGCTTGTGTTGTTGCCAATCCCCCTCCCTCTTTTCGCCCCCCCCCTCCATCTTTTATTTATTTTCTTTTTTTTTGCGGGGAGAGAGACAGTTGCTTATCACTTTCCGCTTATTCTTTTTTTATTTTTTATCATATTGATTAATTTATAGCTTTAATGTAGAAAAGATTATATTGATTGATGATCAAGTATCAAAAATTCCCCTATAACTTTTAAATTATCAACTTTTGAGTAACAACACCTATTAATGAAATTATTCAAAATTTAATTTTAAACAACTTTTATTTGAACCAGTTTCCTTAAATCTTGAACGTTTAAGAATTACATGATTATAATGATTTTTAAATTTAAAATCCCATATAACTTTTAAATGATCAACTTTTTGAGTAATAACATCTATTAAAGAAATTATTCAAAATTGAATTTCAAACAACTTTTATTTGAACCGATTTCCATAAATCTCGAACGTTTAAGAATGACATGATTATAATGATTTTTAAACCCAATCTATTCTTGCGCGAGGTCCCGGGTTCGCTTCCCGTTCCAAGCGAGAAAAATTTATTTGATTTGATTTGACTACAAATAATTTGAAATAAATAGGGAATGGTTCTAAATGGCCTTAGCTGCCGAAAAAGATTTAAAAAAAAAAACCAATCGATATTTTGGTAATTAATGCAATATTTTCTCTCTATATAGGTAAGAGAAAGTAAAAAATAATAAGATTTATTATTGCTTTATAAAAATATATAAAAAAACAAAAGAATTTCATTTGATTAAAAATTTAATTAAATCTCATCTTATTCAGTATAATCACAAAGAGAGTTAGAGAGACAAAAGAGTTTATTATTCAGGTAGATATTAAAATAGAAAAAAAAAATATAGATCTATATTTCATCTCTTTTCAAAAATAAAGATTAAAAACTTAAATACATAAAAAATATCACGTGTCTAGGTGATAATATAAAAAAATCACTTTAATGTTATGTTGTGTTAATAAAAATAAAATTTAACCGAACAAAAGGGGGCAGTTATGACAAAAAAAAATATTATTACCTTCCCTATACAAGAAACTTAAAGGGGTTAAGTAAATAAACTCAATTTTATTGAAAATAATAAAAACGCTTGGTTTGAATCGAATAATAATAATAAAGAATGTAATTATTTTTTTTGCTTTTTTACAACGCTTTTATTTTCTATATAGCAATAAGTTAATAGTATTGCATTCAATGTCAACAATTTCATTTTGATCGAGTCTAAACAACAAGTAGTAAGTGTATGTGATCACAATATCTCTAGAACGAAAAGAGCTATGAGGTTGAAATTTTATATTTAAGTTAGGCACCCCTATGGGACGTGACAGGAAGCTTTTGAAAAAAATCGGTCAAAGAGTACTAGTACTTTACTGATGTACTTTTTCAGTTTTTTTTTCGATTTTCTCAAAATTCACTCTTGACAATTTTGATTAAAATTCATAAATCAACTATTTTTTAGATGCTCTTTAAAATATATATTCTCATTTTGTTGAAAAAATTGTTTGAAGCACACTTTACTCTTGTACTTTATAGGAGGTCATGGTAACAAAATATAAATATTTCCCTATGTTTACATCTTGAATTCTAATATATCTGCGGAAACTAAATATATATCGTCATACACCAAAATATATTTGGAGAAGGGAATAAGGAAGAACAAAGATGGCAACAGTAGCACTAAAAAAATCTCTAAAATTCATAAATAGAATAATGAATATGGACGAAAAACGACTTTCAAAAGTGTGTCTCAAAGAAATATTAAGAGGGGTAGAGAATAGGAATGGATTACGGTGGGGGGAGGAGATGAAAAAGAGATTGGAAGAGCTGGGAAGGGGAATGATTTGGATGGGGGGAGAAGAACCAAGAAGTGGTGTAAAATAGACAATTCTAAATACTGCCCCCATTAAAAGTACAAAACAAAAAAAAAAAAAAACACTCACACTTTTTTCTCATTCACACTCACACTCACACACACATTCACACAGTCTTTTCGGCAACTCAGGCCATATAAGACTTTTTACGATATCCGTTATTGATAAATATACATATATGGGGTCCAGGCATTCTTATTTAAGCCATTTGGTATCCAATTGGCTTAAATAAAATCATCGGACTGCCTGGGGTCCGAACCCGCGACGTTTGGTATATGAGGTTAGCACGCTAACCTCTACGCCATGCCCCGAGGGCCCATTAAAAGTATATAAAGAAAGACATTTTAAGAGAAAATTATTGGCAAGAAACAAATTGGAAGGAAGAAACGAAGATAATATGGGCCAGAGCAAGATGTGGAAGCATCTGGAGGGGTCAAGGAAGAGGCAGAAGAAGGTGCCGAGGATGCGACACAGAAAAGGAGACGGCCACACATATTGAAGAATGCCAGGAGTTTGAGAGAAGATGGGAAGAAGAATGAAGGAAAGGTGGAGAAGACTGGAGGGACCGATCGACGTCGGGCTGGTGGATCTGGTGAAAAGAATAGACAGAGAGGAAGAAGACAAAATTAAATAATTAATAGATGTAAGCCCAAAAAGGGTATGGGAATAACATATAATATATATAAAAAAAATGTATATAATTGTATGTAAATAAATAAATAAATAAATAAATAAAATCTGTTGTGACAAGCACATAACACGACTTTCAATTACCGAAGGTTGTGTGCTGTGCGACCAATCACACCATATTTTTTTAATCAATAATAAAAAAAAAAATAAATAAAGTTATTCAAGAAGAGTTTAGCAATTTCTTCTCTTTTGTTAACGATTTATTTATAATAAATATTAAAAAAAAATAAATAAATAAACTTTTTAATGAGAAAGAAAAGAAAAAGAAGAATAAACAAAAAAAAAATGCGCTTTTGATGATGATGATCAAATATCAATTAAAATTCATTTCTCTATTGGAACGAAAAGCAAAAAAAAAAAAAAAAAAAAAATTAAACGATGTTAAAATAATATTTTTGTTTTAGCATAAATTTGTATTCAATTAGAGAAGACAGATAGAGAGGTGGGGGAGTGGGGGGGGGGTGAGTTTATTGAAAGTTGATCAATCAAAAACATGGATTGCTTCATGTTAAAAAAGTAAAATATATTTACGAAAATTCTACGTTCAAAAAAAAAAAAAAAAAAAAAAAAAAAATATCGCAACTTTTCCGTGTATTAAAAATGAAAATGATATCAATACTAGCAGCTCAGCCCGCTTCCAAACATATCTTTTCAAAAAAGTAATAGGTCCTATTTTGTCTTATTAAAAAATACTTTTTTTTTTTAACACACCCTTTTTCCCATCCTCACTCAGGTTCACAGTCTTTTTGGCAACTCAGAAGACTTTTACGATAACCTTTGATTAAAAAATCTATATATAAATATATGGGGTCTTTAATGTGGGGTGTTAATAAAAGCTATTCAAAATCACTCCTTTCCTCAACTAGCTATTCTGTAAACAAAAACTTTAAAGCCAAAGCGTTAACATTTAGTAAATAGTGTTAAAAATTAATGCCATGTCTAGAGGGTGCTTTTAATATTTTAACGTCGTGTTTAAAATAAACATTGCGACCTTAACCTAAAAAGTAAGGTTATGATTTTGAAATACAAGCAACATGTTAACGTCGCTGTTAAAACTTTGTTTAGAGAATAGCATTTTTTTAACGCTGATTGTTTTTACATTACTTTTTAACACCTATTTGTTTATTTTAAATTTTAACGCCTGTTTTTAGAGAATAGACCTGATTATCTTATAAACTATTAGAAATATAAAAATATTTTTTAAACAAAAGTTATTTCAATTTTCAATTTGAATTTAAAGTATAATTGTCAATGCTAATTTTTTTTTTTTTTAATAGACAAAATGACACAATTTGTATATTATAAATAAATCTATCGATATGTGATAAAATCTTTGTGTATTTTTATTAAACAAAAAACAAATTGCCTTTATATATTCTTTATTAAAATTTAATTATTTTACGTCTTCTTTTGTTCGTTTATATCAACACTGCCTTCTCTCTATCTCTCTTTAAGAGAAGAATGAAATATAATTATTTATATTTTAATATAAAAGAAGAATAATGGTTCTTAGAAAGAAAATAATACGTATTAGTTTATTAAAGCTTTTAAGAATGAAATTTGAAATTGTTTGTGTTGTTGTTAATGATGATGGTGATGAAAATTTACTAAGTATCTATGAATCAGATTTCATTATATAACAAATAAGTAGGAAAACTAGCTGCACCATTCGCCTCAGCAGGGTTTTGTACCGTTTTGATAAGGACTTGAAACAAATGAAACGAAATATATTCACTCATCAGATGAAGAAATTTATCAATTTTTACATGAATATTTATATTATTAAAATGATGGTGTGGCCACCACCAGTCAATTGGAACGTTTATTAACACAAACGAGAAATTTCCATTTGGTTGACCACCTCTAAGAGATTTTCTGGTCTCTTGTTCAAACCGAATTCAGTTTTATTGAATTTGAACATTTAAGGTAAGGGGATGTAAAATAAATAGGCGGGGGATGTAAAATATATAATTTTTTTTTTCTTTATCTCACAATGTCGTGTTTCGTACTTATTAGAATATTTCATTTGAAATCTTTTATTAATAAATCAAATATAAATAAAAGAAACAAAAAAAAAAAAATTAAAGTTTGCCTCACTGTCTACAAAATGGAGGCTAAAAACGTTGTTGGGTGGGATTTGAGGCCATATTTCATTTGACAAATTTGAGCAACTTGAATAAAAATCTCTTCACATATATTATCTTTAAAAAAAAAAAAAGAAAAATATGATAAATATTTTCAGATTAAAAATATAATAAAGTATCCATGCGCTTGAGAGATTTATAAAATTTTTTTTTTTAATATTTATATTCAAAAGCTTATAAAGCTATCAGTTTTTCTTTTAAGGTTGTTCGGATAGTACATCGTAAGTCATAATAGAATCTAAATTTTTTTTTAAATAAAATTAAAAATTTGAATGCCAAAATTCCTTATTATAATTTAGTCGTGACCTATCATAGTTTATAATTGGATTAAGTTAATAATTTAATTACCAAAAATAATAAATGAATGACTTTTGATTTGAGCAGTTTTTCACGTAATATAGAACTGGCAACATTGCATTCATCAACTATCTATTTTAAATCTTAAACGCCTTCAATTTTATTTTATTTAATATATTACAATGTTTAATGCAAATCAGTTTAAACACAATGGACGATTTGCGAGAAAAAGTATCTTAAAATTGAAAAAAATATGTAACTAACATCAAGTATTTTATGCGACGTTGCCAGGCTGGTCTGACTCTCGATGCTTCCTTATTTTTAAATATTGGCGACTGTCATTTTGGAGAATTTTTTGACTTTCTTGTTAAAATATCTTTAAAAGCGGTCGGCAGAAACTTTTGATTTTATTTTTAACATATTCCTCGGAAGTGAATTAATAAAATGTAAGTTTTTTTTGTTTTTGTATCATTTGCACAGATGCCTATATAATTCGATATGTGTGCGTTTCGTCGTTATTCCCCATAGGCTACATGTTAAATTTCAATTTTTTAAAAATTAATTACACGATAACCCTGTGTCAGATCTGCTTCAAAATTTTATTTTATACGTATTTGATAGTGATTAATAACATATTAAAAAATTAGCTTTTAATCAAGGAAAGTGCTTTAATGTCCGAACAACCTTAAGATAAAAAAAAACCTGTTTTAATTTAAAAAATGATCAAAGCACATGCCGTTGTCTCTTGAATGTGGCATGCCATCTTTTTTAAAAAAGAAATTAATTGTCCTTTTAGTACCTAAATTGAATGCAAAGAGATGTGCAAAATCAATCGCTTGATAATTATAATCACTCAATTCATAATCAATAAATGCTACTTTGTCATTTGTCTGATCAACAATGATATTTTTGCAGGTTCGGGTCGTTATGACAGAACATTAAAGGCGATTGGAGAGATTCAATTATCGGCCGTATGAAATCTAATTCAGATTTTAATTTCTCTAAAGATGGCATCATTGAATTAAATCTACAAATAAAAAATATAAATATGAGACTTTATTAATAAATAATTGTGAGATTTTAAATTTATTTAAATTAATTGGCTTTACATTTCCTTATAAGGCAATTTGTGATCCTTTTTACTTGATGAAAAAATAAATTATTTTATTTTTATTTATTTATTGATTCTATTTCTTCCTCTTTACCTCTTTTGAGGCTTTAGGGGTTATTACAAATGTGGATTTTATAGCTGGATAATCGTTAATAGGTAAGTTAAAGAATAGCAGCTAAAATTATTTCATTTATTGACCCACTAGGCTAACGTTTCGGTCTTGCTCGCAAGCTCTGACGATGGTCTTGACCAAGACCGAAACGTCAGCCTAGTGGGTCAATAAATGAAATAATTTTAGCTGCTATTCTTTTATTTACCTATTTAGGGGCTATACATAATACATTTACATGTGTTGATCTATTAGTTAGTGTTTACATCATAAATTTACATTTTTGTAATTTTTTTTTTATCTTCACTCTTCTCCATCTTCTCTCTACTTTACCTTGTCTCGTGATCTGTCTTGCCCAGTTTATCATGATTTTGTCCCTCAATATTTTCTAGAACTTATTTATACGTCCTCTCTTATTTTTCCACGCTTTTGCCTGCTCGCCCAACTATCCGTCAAGTTCTTAACTTTCCCTTATGTGTTCTATTGTCTCTGGTCCTTTTCGGCACCTCTGCATTGTCTCTCTTTATGTTATGCCTCTTGAAAAGTTCCCGCTTCTTACTCTTGCTCTCTAAGTCTCTTCCCCTATTTTTTTTTTGAAAAAAAAAAAAAAAAATTAATTGTCCATGTTTATTATTTGCATCCAATCTCGTTTTGGGATATCTATAGAAGGAAAAAATACCGTAAGGCACAATAAAATAAATTAAATGAAAATATTTATTTATATATTTTACATCCCCGGCCCATTTATTTATTTTACATCCCCTTACCTTAAATAATCAAATTCAATTAAACTGAATTCGGTTTGAACAAGAGACCAGAAAATCTTTTGGAGGTGGTCAACCAAATGGAAATTTGTGTTAATAAACATTCAACGTGTGACTGACTGTGGCAACACCATCATTTAAATAATATAAATATTCATGTAAAAAATTGATAAATTTCTTCATCTGATGCGTGAATATATTTCGTTTCATTTGTTCCAAGTCCTTAACAAAACGGATACAAAACCCTGCTGAGGCGAATGGTGCAGCTAGTTTTCCTATTTATTTGTTATATAATGAAATCTGATTCACAAAGTTACTTAGGGCCGGTCTTTTCATCTTTGGGTAGCACGTTAACCTATGGGTAGTGTGCAATGCAGAAACCCTGTTCCAGGGAATGAACTCTCTTCAGTATTAAAGGTTTTTTGAAGTTTTCTACTTAATAAAGACATAAAATATAAAAAATTATTAAAAATAAAAATTGAAATTAATTCAAATAAATATTATAAGTTAAAATAATTAATTTTTAAAAAATTATTTTTTTTACTAAAATTTAAAATTTGAAATACTTTAGTTGAAGCTCGTCTCGCCAGAGTGCGCCAGAGGGAGTTGGCCAACCCTCGAACATGGTTTCAACTCGGCTATTAGAATATATTCAAATAATCATCTTCAACACCTTGCCAAATATCCTAGAAATATAATCCTGACTGACATAAAATGAATAATAACAAAAAAAAGGGATAGATTGAAGAATGCCTCTGTTATTTTTATGCGTTAAGTTACGAAGCTGCTGCCAGCCTTGTGTTCCTAATATCACCCCTTTGCTAAATCGTACCCAGAGCTTTTGGCTCCGACTAATTTAACAGAGAGGTTGGCAAAAAAATTCAACATATATACATATACATATACTCCAAGACTGGGTTATGCAAATAAAATGCAAATGGCTGCCTCAGTTACCAGTGGACCCAACCTTTTGCATATTGTAAAATACATCACATCTCATCACTTTATTGATAAAATAAGTTGAATCGAAATAAAAATAACAAATATATCTACTTCTTTTTAAAATAAAATGATGGGATGTCATATATTTTACTATAAGAATAAAAATGAAGAGGGTTTCTGCACTACAAAAAAAGCACTTTAACAGACACTTCGCTAACTACCCAAACATGAAAAGACCGGCCCTTAGTAAATTTTCATCATCATCATCATCATTAACGACAGCGCAAACAATTTCAAATTTCATTCTTAAAAGCTTTAATAAACTAATACGTATTATTTTCTTTCTAAGAACCATTATTCTTCTTTTATATTAA
>JAKCPI010025148.1:0-17134 GCA_023213315.1 Euborellia annulipes
TGTATGTGTAAAGGTAAAAATAAAATTTTGTTAATATGAAATTCAGTGCGAGATTCTTTGTATAAATTAATGTTTTAAATATAATTCTTTGTATAAATAAATGTTTTAAATTGTTACTATTATTTCATCCTTCTTCCTACTATACGAATGAATATTCACATTAAAATTATTTTACCACTCAAAAGTCGTTGTCACGTAAAACTTTCGCCCGTATACCGACTTTACAGGCAACCATTTTTTTTTTTTCATTGAAGGACTTTCACCATCTTGATGAAAAACTAATATTTGTTAGAATAATATATTCGGAGTAACTTAAAAAAAAATTGAAATTATTTACCTCGTAGTTTTGATAAAAATAAATAAAAAACATATTTGGGCGATTATTTTTAGTGGAGGGATATAAGACCAATGGCTTGGAAACGATCCATTCTTAAAGAGGATATAGTAGTGTGAGAAGTACAGTCACGTTAAAAAATCATAACCTAAAATTTTAGCACCGTTCATTTGTATAGAGTGGTTACGAGGCTAAAACTTTTTGTGGTGATGCGTACAAAAAGAACGAAAAATAAAACTCTACATTAAATTACTTTTGATTTTGAAAAGTAATAATAGTAAGTAAGTATAGAATTTGAAAAGTAATAATACTAGTGGTACGGATATAATTTTAAATCCATTTGAAACTTGGCTGAAATTATAACAACTTAACAATTAAAGTTGGAATAAACAAAACTATTTATCTAAATACGTCATTGAAATATGAATCTAATAAGCAGTTATTATCAGTTTTAATTACATTTTCGATAATTCTCTCTGTATTATATATACCGTATTTATTTGGTTTAGAAAGCAAGTTGGTTTAACAACCCCATTCTAACCTCTTTTTTTATCGACCTCTAACTTCAATTAGCACTTAGCGAAATTTAATTTTCTTCATCAAAATCCATTAAAGAATTGGGCAAATGAAATGGCGGAAAACGGAATATGCAGTTTCTAAATCGATTAAAAGGAAAAATCCTAAGAGTAATAAGTTCATAATTTCAAAGTTGTTATTCAAATATCATATAACCGAAGAGTTGGTCTTTAGATTCCGGATGATTTTTAGAATTGCCGGTTTCCTGAAAACAGTATCTGACATTATATTAGTACTGGAGGGATATGTGGGTGGCTCAAGCCCTTTGTGGTCCAGGTTTGAGTTGGACGCGAAATATGAGGAAGAAGCTTCGGCGTCAATGGCCACCGAATTGAAAAAAAATTAAATGCAACAAATAAAATAATAAGAACTCAAAAATAAAATAAAATGCACTAAAAGGTATAAAATAATTATCTTATTTAGTTACAACTAAACGATGAAATTGTTACATGAAATCACTTTTTGAAGTCGGTGCCAAACATATACATTTTATGAATCGCACTCGACGGATCTTACTTAGTACGTTTGGCGGGTAATGAAGACAACATCGCGTAAGCTCGCTTATATAGTTTGTTTGGCACCGACTTCAAAAAGTGATTTCATGTAACAATTTCATCGTTTAGTTGTAACTAAATTAGATAATTATTTTATACCTTTTAGTGCATTTTATTTTATTTTTGAGTTCTTATTATTTTATTTGTTGCATTTAATTTTTTTGAAGTCGGTTTTTTTTTCTAAAAATTATTTTTATTTTTCTCTTTTTAGTGATGTTAAGAATAGTGACTTATGATAATACCTTGCATGCATCTCGTAAGAGAAAGATTCGGGCGAAGGAATCAGAAATTGATAATAAAATTCAATTCATAAATAGAGAAATTATCTCGAAACGTTAGCGGGTTTTAAATGAACGTTTTAAGATTGTTTTTTTTTATAAAAGATTTTATTTATTATAATTTCGATTATTTGCACATAAGAATTGGAGATTTCCGTTATTTTGTCATTGATCATATCATCAGAACTTGACCAAATTAATATGGGACCACCCCTAAGGTACCCCCTTTCCAATAAAAAAGAATCATCGAAATCGGTCCATAAACAAAGAAGTTATGCGTGAACATACATAACAAAAAAAGGTCCGATGCCAATGAAATTTATACGGGACCAATCGGAAACTATTCTGAACCCAATGCAAAAAAAATCATCGAAATCGGTCCACATGGTAAAGAGAAATCGACGAACAAACATCATCAGAACTTGACCAAATTAATATGGGACCACCCCTAAGGTACCCCCTTTCCAATAAAAGAAGAATCATTGAAATCGGTCCATAAACAAAGAAGTTATGCGTGAACATACATAACAAAAAAGGTCCAATACCAATGAAAAAAACGGGACCAATCGGGAACTAGACTGAACCCAATGCAAAAAAAATCATCGAAATCGGTCCACATGGTAAAGAGAAATAAATGTTCAAACACACAAAAAAAAAACAGACATTCCGTTGAATTGATAACCTCCTCCTTTTTTCAAAGTCGGTTAAAAATATTTTAAAAGCAATTAAAGATAAAAATATTTAAAAAACAATTAAAGATAAAAATATTTAAAAAACAATTAAAGATAAAAATATTTAAAAAAACAATTAAAGATAAAAATATTTAAAAAACAATTAAAGATAAAAATATTTAAAAAACAATTAAAGATAAAAATATTTAAAAAACAATTAAAGATAAAAATATTTAAAAAATAGGTATAAATTCTCTGAAATACAATTGGGCTAGAATGTCTCGCCCTGGTATAGAAAAAGAAAAGGGTTCGAAATATATATTATCGCTTGGGCGTTTCTATAATAATCCCGGATACATGTCGAGACAAGTCCATATCCATTGGAGACATTGAAACAAGCTCAGACACGAAATAAAGAATTTTCTATTAATCAAGTATAGTAAGAGTTTTATCAATAGCGTCTACTTCACCTTAACACAAGTTAACTATTTTAATTTTAATATTAAAATTGCATGAAAAGTCTATTATATAGAATTGAAATATGTTAAAAAAAATTGCAAAATAAAAATACATGAAAAACAATTATACTGTCAATACATGTTAAACACGTATGAAAAATTTTTTAGTAAAAATGTAAAAAATAAGCTTTCAAAACGATTCAATGCAAAAAATTAATTTAGCCACACACACACACACACACACACACACACACACACACACACATATATATATATATATATATATATAGGTATATTTATTTATATTTTTAAAAGTGAAATTATTCTGATTTAGGTCCATTCTTTTTTTACGAGTAAATTAGATTTAGTATTCAAAGTATGTACGTACTAATAGATTAAATTAGTATTAACGTCTATTTCTATCAACAGCTTGAACTCTTATTACATTTTTATTGGTTTTTATATCTTTTTCATTGATGTTATAATTTTCTTTATTAATGTTAAGTGAAAATCTGCTTTACTGTATTCCTTCTAATCGATACTTAACAACGAATGGGCTCAGGGAATATCTAAACTCATTTTAGTGATTGGAGAGTTAATATGCAGTCAAAAATAATCTGCCCCCCCCCTTATAGATTTCTAATCCCTTCGGCCCTGAGCTAAAGGTTAAATTTGCCGAATTCTTGCCACTTTTAAAATTAAATAAAACATACCTACTATTATTACTATTACACTGCTCAACAAAAATTAAACAAAAATTTGTAATCCTAAACCTAACAATGGATTCCACTAGTTTTTTATAGGCTGATTATCATGCAATTTCCTGATTTTTTATAACAGGTCAGAGTTTTGAGATATTATTGGTCAAAACGACGAAAAAGGCCATTTTGACCTATTTTCGAGTCCCATTAGATATTAAACAGCAATATTTGAAATCAAAATATTTTGTTGACGTAATAGAAAACAGCTCCCTCTTTGATTTTCAAATTACCACTTGTTTTTAGCTCAATTAGAACTCGAGTTATAACTAAAAAACTAAAACTACGTGATTATAAAGGATAATAAACATAGATAAAAACATAATATGGTCTTAGTTTTTTTAGTTATAACTCGAGTTCTAATTGAGCTAAAAACAAGTGGTAATTTGAAAACCAAAGAGGAAGCTGTTTCCTATTACGTCAACAAAATATTTTGATTTAAAATATTGCTGTTTAATATCTAATGGGACTCGAAAATAGGTCAAAATGGCCCTTTTCGATGTTTTGACCGATCATACCTTAAAACTCTGAACTGTTGTAAAAGATCGGAACTGGAATCCATTGTTTAGGTTTACGGTTAGAAATTTGTGTCGACTAGTGTTATTATTAATTTTATTATAGGTATCTTATAAATTTCTATCTTGTCCTGAAATTAAGTATCCATATTGAACCCGAGTCTGCTCAGCTCTACTTAGATTACCATGTATGATTTGGATTATCCAAAATTCATCTCGGCTAACTAACGAGTCACGCGTTCACGCAGAGTCTTTAAAGTTAATCAAGTTGCCTGCCTGCATGTTACATGAACCGGATAAATCTATCGGGGGACCCTGTAATAAAATCAGATCCTCAAGAGAGGCAAGGAGCCCAGATTGACTGATACCACAGAATTCTATTCAAGCTTTCAAGAATTAAATTTTATCTCATAGTAAAGTGTACTGACAGAATAATAACGTGACAATCTAGTTATTGGAGAAACCATCTTATTCTATAAATATATTCCAATGAGATAAAGTTGATCCTTTTAATATTACGCTAAATATACAATTCGAAAAAATTAATACCCTTTCGATGTCAAATTAAGTAGTTGATAGAATTAAAATGACAAAATTAAAATTGGTGGAAAAATAATGAAAATTTTTTCAAGACTCGGTACGCTTTTATAAAAAAACATCATTTATGTTGTGAAAAGTGATGTCAGCCACTTTCTCTTCTTTCTAATTAATAATAGTCAATGTAAATATTATGAATAAGAATAATTAACATTCACTAGGCTACCCCCACTATCTGTATATTTAACATTTGGTAGCCCAAACTCGCTAATAAATTATAATACATTTCAACAACAACAAAAAATCTTTAGAAACAGGAAGTATAATTCTAAGAATTTAGAAAGTATAATTTATGTGTAAATCTCAGAAGTGGGAAGAAATTGGATGGGCCCAGGGGATGGTGATTATTCAACTTGTGACGGTAAAATATCATCATCAAAAAGTGACGGGTGTATTTATTTAGAAATCGGTGTGTTTGTGTGAGAAAGTGCGTAACTCTGTCTGTAGGGGTGAAAAAGTAGTAAGTTTGCTAAACTTCCTGGCTGCTAGCCTGGGTATTTGGCAAACTAACTTTGAGCCATTCACCATCCCAGGGTTAAACGGTTCAACTCCTTTGACTGACGACCCCAGCAGCAGCTATCTCTCTATCCTGGGGGTGAAATAAAAAAAATAAAATAATAATATTAAAAAAAAAAAAAAAAAAATCCACAGATACATACAAATGGTTTATTAAAAATCATATTTCATTAGTGGTTTTTTAACCCTTCTCGTATTCAATTGAAAAGTTACGCTTTCGGGCGGAATGCATCTATATTAAATTCGTAAAAGAAGACAACGGGTTTTTTAAAGGCAACAAAATCCCAAATAGACATTTTGTAATTACAATAAATAAATTGGATGATTATTTACTCGGGTGTACATAACAAAACATCATCTGATTCATATCTACCATATTATCTCTAAGGAGGTCGGTGTAGGTTTTTAATTGAAGTTATGACAAAATTTGCTTATGCACCATTACTGGCTTCCGTAGACTGAATTTGTGACAGACATCATTTCCTCATATTTTCATAGTTTTTTTTTGTCATAACTTAGTTATTTTTTATCGGGTCTTAAAAAATATAGGTGTCAGTTTGTTCACAATAAAAAATAATTTTTAAGAAAAAAATAAAAACCGACTTCAAAAAAATTAAATGCAACAAATAAAATACACTAAAAGGTATAAAATAATTATTATCTTATTTAGTTACAAGTAAACTACGAAATATTAACATGAAATTACTTTTTGAAGTCGGTGCCAAACAAACCATACCTATAAGCGAGCGTACCCACCAAACGTACTAAGTAAGATCCGTCGAGTGCGATTCATAAAAGGTATGTTTGGCACCGTCTTCAAAAAGTAATTTCATGTTAATATTTCGTAGTTTACTTGTAACTAAATAAGATAATAATTATTTTATACCTTTTAGTGTATTTTATTTGTTGCATTTAATTTTTTTGAAGTCGGTTTTTATTTTTTTCTTAAAAATTATTTTTATTTTTCTCTTTTTAGTGATGTTATTAATAGTGATCATATCATCAGAACTTGACCAAATTAATATGGCACCATCCCTAAGATAACCCCTTTCCAATAAAAAAAGAATCATCGAAATCGGTTAATAAACAAAGAAGTTAGGCCTGAACAAACCTAACAAAAAAGGTCTAATACCTATGAAAAAAAATGGGACCAATCGGAAAGTAGACTGAACCCAATGCAAATTTTTTTTTTCAAAATCGGTTCACAATTGGCGGAGATATGAGGTAACATAGGCACAAAAAAAAAAAAAAATCAGTCGAATAGAGAACCTCCTCCTTTTTTGAAGTCGGTTAAAAATAGAGGTCATGCATTTTATCTGATTTTCTGAACAAAATCCCTCCCTCATGTCTTTGCATCAAGCATAGGATAACATCATTGATTTATCTTTATTAAAATTAAATAACTACGAGCGATGCCCCCCCCACAGCTGTTTGTCCTTTCTAAATGTCTTGCATCCATATCCCAAATTATTTGGTCAAATATTTTGATCTGGGCCTTACCTTCTATTTTGGTTCCCACCTCCCCTCCAAGATATCCTAATAAAATGAAAGATTAAAAAGTTATTCACAATTAAAAATTTTAAATGGCCGCCATTTTGAAAATTTTCAAGATAAAATTTAGGTACTTTTTTAAATAGTAGATAATGTAGTTAAGTACATGTGTACCAAATTTCATAAAGATATCTACATCCGTTCTCAAGATAGACGTTTTTCTTAAAAAAAAAAAAAAATGGCGGCCAGACAGAAAACGAAGCGTTTTTGGACCTATGTTTATTGGAACTTTTCATCTAATTTTGATGTGGGGAATCACGCCCTGAAGTCTTGGAACCCGGCTTTTTCTAAACACCCTGTATAAAAATTATTTATCTTTCTCCCTTAAATGGATGAACCCTAAAGCCCCAATCTTATATGGCCTTCCGAAAATTCACAAACCAGATATACCTCTTAGGCCCAGTAGCCTTCATTATAAATGCTCCAGCTTATAAAATTTGTAAATACTTGAATAAAATTCTAAGCCAAAATTTTCATCCCAAACATTCGATTAAAAACTCCTTATAACTTAAGTAGATTCCCTTAATAAAATTTAACTCCAATAATTCCCCCAGATTATATCTTCTTTGGATGTTAAAAATCTGTTCCCTTCCATTCCTATGATAGATCTAAAAAACATCTTATTTAATAGTAATGAAGCTTTTATTTTTGTGATTAATTTGATTAAAAATTTGTTTTTATTTAATCACACATAATTATTTTCCTGAGATTCAACACCCCTACGCGCTTAAACTGGATACTAATCGAACAAACGCATTCGCCAATTCATTTATCCCTATGACATCTAGAGACTGGAACTCTCTTCCCCGACCGTCTTTCCAGCAATTTATAACCTTCAATCTTTCAAGACCAGCATCCACAGATACCTTCGACTCCTACCCAATCCCTAAATCTCCTCTTATCTTCACGATACAAGGGTCCACCGCGGACTACAGAGGTTGTACCTTCTTGGTGCAACTTCTTCTTGTATCAATATCACTATAAAAAAATAAATTATAATTATTTATGACGCCCCCCCCCCCCCCCCCCCCCCCCCCCCCCCCCCCCCCCCATCATTCATACTAGATGAAGAGGGCAAAGCCCTCGAAACTATAAAATCTCGTTATAAATAAATTAAAATTTATAATTCCAGCAGAAGACACACTCTTTTTTATTGTCTCCTTCAAGTATATAAAAATTCTGCTACTCTCGGCTAAAAGAACTTTTTCAATATACTATATATAAGAGCCTAGATTAATTTGTAACAACGCTGAGAGAATTTTCTTTAAAAAAAATTACCCTCTTGCCTAGAATCGAACCGACGAACTCTTGAACTAAGGGCATTAGCTCTAGCCATTACACCAATGGAACATTAATATTTATATCTTGATTTCTGTTACTAAAACTATATATTTTTGATTTAGACTTTGTGTCGAGATAATATTGTATTCATTTGAACTCGAATGAAAATGAAAAAACACCAATAGATTTTAAATTAAGAAACATTAAATATATATTAATTAACGAGGCAAATTTGAAATATAATTGTCAGCTCGGATTTTAAACTGATGGCTCCAATCGATTTTCATTAACCAGGCAAATTTGAAATATAATTGTAATTTTGAAATGAAAGACTCCAATTCATTTTAAATTAAGAAACATTAAATATATTTAATTAATGAATCAAGGCCTAGGCTGCGAAAAATGAACGAGGAGAGGATTAAAAAGAAATTCCATAATTCATATAGACAAAAGGTATTAGTTTGGGTTCAGGGATCAGTAGCTTAGTGGATATAGGAGTTAAAACTCTTATGACAAAGCATTGCAGTACATATGCAAAGATCCCGGGTTCGAGCCCCGGCTGATCCTTTTGTCTGTAATAAAATAATAAACTTTTCTTCGTTCCCTAAATTTAAATTTGTTATTAAATATATTTTTTGTAATTAATTAAATTAATTGAACCGCGTAAATTTGAATAATTTCCATGATTCAGCCTGCGAATTTTTTGCAGTTCATAAATCATTTCATTATTTTTGTTTTGAAAAGGAAAAATGTAAATTTAAATTTAAATTTAAATATATTCATAATTATTCCTCCCCCCCCCCCCCCCCCCGCCACTCAAAAATTAAAGAGGCGAAACTTTTAAGAGACGATGTATTTTCGGTAGTTTACGGGTATACATTTGGAGTGTGGTTTTTTAAGAGGAATAAAAATTTTTGGACCGAGACGCTGCCCGCCAGGGCTCCAGCCCGGAGGGCCGAGCTTCGAGGGCGTGCCGAAGGCATGCACGAAAAAACTCGTTCTAAAATATTAACTATACTAATCAAAAGAATTATTTCGTTAATAAAATAAAACATAGATATATCTGATTAACTAGATTATTAATTAATTAATTTTATTTCTAGTAAATAAATAATATTATTCAAATATATTTTAAACAATATAAATTGCTAACAATGCCAAGAGAGTATCAAGTTGGCACATATTATTGATTATTTATTTTTTTATTTTCTAATATCTTTTTTTTTTCGAAAACTAAAAACTTGTCTTCAAATCTAGTTATATATCCTTGTAGCTCTTTTAAGACACAATTTTTTGATCCTATATTATTTCATTCTAAAGTAGGTACTTATTAATTTTCAAAATATCGCCAAAACAAACTTTTAAAATGCTAAAAAAAAATATTAACCCTTTCAAAACATAAATATAAATAAATAAATAGCTATGTGTACGTATGTATTTAATGATCAGATGATAATTATTGTGAATAATTAATAGCCTCATTTAATAAATTTTGATTAATTGAAAAAATAATATATTAGGGATATATATAGATTTATAGATATAGATATTAATTATATATAGGATATATAGATGGTTAGTTTGCTATAATAAACGGTTTGTTGTTGCCGTTACTCATGGATCCCATGAGTCCTACCCTTGGGGGAGGGGGTTCTGATCCCCCCCCGTGGCTATGCCTATGGTTTTAGACACAAAGAGATAAAACAAAACTCTCCACTCTACGGATATCAGAGTATGTGGTGCAGCAGCCATATTGGATTCTAAACTGACATATTACTGAAGTGACGTACTTATATTGGCTCTGTTGCCAATAGTAGCCGCCATTTAGAACGCACAGTGATATTTATTTCGGGTGTCGGTATTTCGCCTCGACGAATCATGAGCTGTTTGTTTTTTAAATTGATGCGTTTTCGTATCAATTTGCAACGTAATTTAGTGACATATTGTAATGGAAATGTTGTAGCTGCTGCTTCTAGTGCCAGGTGGAAAAGACACGTGACCTGGGCAGCGGGGATATTGACGCTAACCATCGCGGCTATTAATAGACAAGGTAGGAAAAAGAAGAACAACACCCGTCTCAAAGTTGACATTTCTCTGATAAATAGCTTGGCAGAAGGGGACGGGTTAAGGGCCAGGAATGGATTCGGATAAAATACCTTTCATGTATTATATTATTATTTGTTTTATTTAAAAGCGATATAATATTATTTTAATTTTAAATTCAAGTAAAAATATTACAGATTTAAATAATAGTACCTGGAGGCACCGAGCGATGCTCGGTAACTTCTTCCTTCAGTTAAAACCTTTATTTTAATATTATTTTTAATTTAAAATTCTGATAAAAAGGTCGATTTTTATTTGAGAGCCGTTTTCAAATTAAAAAAAATACAAATATATATAGTATTCGCCCACTGTGCCCCCTCACCCCGCTTGACCTCCCCACCACTGCACCCCACCTCCTGCACCTGTTTTGATTCAACCATATGATTCATTTTTATTCATCCAATTGTTAATAAATAAAACCTATCAAAATGTGTTGTTTTTTCAGAAAATTGAGACCTGCTTATGCGAAATATATTTTTAAATAAATTCTTGATTATTTTTTATTCTATTAAATAAATAAAATTCTTTATAAAAACAATTATAAAACGTTTATTAATATTTCTAACGTTTAGGTTGAACAAAATATGTTTAAAATCCACAATCACAATACTTCTTCAAGGCCTTTGAGAATAAAGGATTTACCCGACCCATTGTCTGCCTGAGCACAAAAGGAAAAGGGAAACCTTTTTTTAAACCCTAAGAATGGGATTTGTCTACCTGAGAATAATTAATTTGATTACGAAAAAACCCATCAAAAACAATTTTCTCGAAGATGAGACCGTGACAGATCGAATTGTCACCCCAAAAACCCCCTAACTCGTGAATTTCATCAAAATCGGTAGAGTCGTTTTCAAAATAGAACCAAGATACAAACAAATAAATATACAATTTTTGCTCGTTTAATAAGAGTAGATTTAATTTTAGGTTGGAAATAAAATGAGAGTCTTCTGTTTTTTAAATAAAATAATTTTTAATTATTTCTAGAGACTATAGTTTCGAAGGCATTGCCTTCATCATCACTATTCAGAAAAAATTTTATTTCACTATTCATTATTCACAAAGGAACAATACGGTTCTCTGTCGGGTCAACCCATCTTATATTATTAAACTTATTTTATCCCCCAGAATAACCATCAGTTATTCAAGTTACTTATAATCCATCTTAGTATATTCAATTCAATTGTAAAACAAATGTAAAATTATAAAAGTGTTTCAAAATAAAAAGTATTTTAAAAACAAATCTTTCGATTGTTTTTAAAAAAAAACTCCTCCAGGCAAGAAAACACCTATTTTACATAATTTGGTTGAGTTTGCTCCAAGGGCAAGAATTTACATTTTTTGACCCACTCCCCCCCTATTTTGGGTGGTTTTTGGGGGTGATTTTTTTTTAAACAAAAGTTGTTAGAAATTACATCACCTACAACTTTGCTTATAATAAAATTTGCCGTGGAGTTAATAGTTTAGGAGTTATGTGATAATTTTCATCCAATCCCCCCACCAAAACCCTTTTTGGGGTCAAAATATCAAAACGTTATATATTTTTTTTTATAATGATATTGGTACAAGAAGAAGTTGCACCAAGAAGGATTTTTCACCCCCACTCAACTCCTTATATTATACAAGGCTCAAATTCGCCCCTGTCTTGAATATTGCTCGCATTTGTGGAGAGGGGCCCCCAAGTATTCTCTTAATACCCTAGACGCAATTCAGAGGCGAGCTATCAGACTGATAGGCGATCCTACATTAACTGACACTCTCGACTCCCTAGCCCATCGTAGATCTGTCTCCGCCCTTTCCCTTTTTTATAGATACTACCATGGCTTTTGTTCTGACGAAATTAAATCGATAATCCCACCAAGGGCTTCATTTGCGCGAAATACACGATTTTCTAAAACTCAACACCCCTACGCGCTTAAACTGGATACTAATCGAACAAACGCATTCGCCAATTCATTTATCCCTATGACATCTAGAGACTGGAACTCTCTTCCCCCGACCGTCTTTCCAGCAACTTATAACCTTCAATCTTTCAAGACCAGCATCCACAGATACCTTCGACTTCTACCCAATCACTAAATCTCCCCTTATCTTCACGTTACAAGGGTCCACCACGGACTACAGAGGTTGTACCTTCTTGGTGCAACTTCTTCTTGTATCAAGTAGTCGTTGCACAAAGAAGGTACAACCTCTGTAGTCCGTGGTGGACCCTTGTAACGTGAAGATAAGGAGAGATTTAGGGATTGGGTAGCAGTCGAAGGTATCTGTGGATGCTGGTCTTGAAAGATTGAAGGTTATAAGTTGCTGGAAAGACGGTCGGGGGAAGAGAGTTCCAGTCTCTAGATGTCATAGGGATAAATGAATTGGCGAATGCGTTTGTTCGATTAGTATCCAGTTTAAGCGCGTAGGGGTGTTGAGTTTTAGAAAATCGTGTATTTCGCGCAAATGAAGCCTTTGGTGGGATTATCGATTTTATTTCGTCAGAACAAAAGCCATGGTAATATCTATAAAAAAGGGAAAGGGCGGAGACAGATCTACGATGGGCTAGGGAGTCGAGAGTGTCAGTTAATGTAGGATCGCCTATCAGTCTGATAGCTCGCCTCTGAATTGCGTCCAGGGTATTCAAGAGAATACTTGGGGGCCCCTCTCCACAAATGCGAGCAATATTCAAGACAGGGGCAAATTTGAGCCTTGTATAATATAAGGAGTTGAGTGGGGGTGAAAAATCCTTCTTGGTGCAACTTCTTCTTGTACCAATATCATTATAAAAAAAAATATATAACGTTTTGATATTTTGACCCCAAAAAGGGTTTTGTGGGGGGGATTGGATGAAAATTATCACATAACTCCTAAACTATTAACTCCACGGCAAATTTTATTATAAGCAAAGTTGTAGGTGATGTAATTTCTAACAACTTTTGTTTAAAAAAATCACCCCCAAAAACCACCCAAAATAGGGGGGGAGTGGGTCAAAAAATGTAAATTCTTGCCCTTGGAGCAAACTCAACCAAATTATGTAAAATAGGTGTTTTCTTGCCTGGAGGGAGTTTTTTTTTAAAAACAATCGAAAGATTTGTTTTTAAAATACTTTTTATTTTGAAACACTTTTATAAATTTTACATTAATTATTACAATTGAATATATTAAGATGGATTATAAGTAACTTGAATAACTGATGGTTATTCTGGGGGATAAAATAAGTTTAATAATATAAGATGGGTTGACCCGACAGAGAACCGTATTGTTCCTTTGTGAATAATGAATAGTGAAATAAAATTTTTTCTGAATAGTGATGATGAAGGCAATGCCTTCGAAACTATAGTCTCTAGAAATAATTAAAAATTATTTTATTTAAAAAACAGAAGACTCTCATTTTATTTCCAACCTAAAATTAAATCTACTCTTATTAAACGAGCAAAAATTGTATATTTATTTGTTTGTATCTTGGTTCTATTTTGAAAACGACTCTACCGATTTTGATGAAATTCACGAGTTAGGGGGTTTTTGGGGTGACAATTCGATCTGTCACGGTCTCATCTTCGAGAAAATTGTTTTTGATGGGTTTTTTCGTAATCAAATTAATTATTCTCAGGTAGACAAATCCCATTCTTAGGGTTTAAAAAAAGGTTTCCCTTTTCCTTTTGTGCTCAGGCAGACAATGGGTCGGGTAAATCCTTTATTCTCAAAGGCCTTGAAGAAGTATTGTGATTGTGGATTTTAAACATATTTTGTTCAACCTAAACGTTAGAAATATTAATAAACGTTTTATAATTGTTTTTATAAAGAATTTTATTTATTTAATAGAATAAAAAATAATCAAGAATTTATTTAAAAATATATTTCGCATAAGCAGGTCTCAATTTTCTGAAAAAACAACACATTTTGATAGGTTTTATTTATTAACAATTGGATGAATAAAAATGAATCATATGGTTGAATCAAAACAGGTGCAGGAGGTGGGGTGCAGTGGTGGGGGATCCGGAGGTGGAGCACAGTGGGCGAATACTATATATATTTGTATTTTTTTTAATTTGAAAACGGCTCTCAAATAAAAATCGACCTTTTTATCAGAATTTTAAATTAAAAATAATATTAAAATAAAGGTTTTAACTGAAGGAAGTAGTTACCGAGCAACGCTCGGCGCCTCCAGGCACTATTATTTAAATCTGTAATATTTTTACTTGAATTTAAAATTAAAATAATATTATATCGCTTTTAAATAAAACAAATAATAATATAATACATGAAAGGTATTTTATCCGAATCCATTCCTGGCCCTTAACCCGTCCCCTTCTGCCAAGCTATTTATCAGAGAAATGTCAACTTTGAGACGGGTGTTGTTCTTCTTTTTCCTACCTTGTCTATTAATAGCCGCGATGGTTAGCGTCAATATCCCCGCTGCCCAGGTCACGTGTCTTTTCCACCTGGCACTAGAAGCAGCAGCTACAACATTTCCATTACAATATGTCACTAAATTACGTTGCAAATTGATACGAAAACGCATCAATTTAAAAAACAAACAGCTCATGATTCGTCGAGGCGAAATACCGACACCCGAAATAAATATCACTGTGCGTTCTAAATGGCGGCTACTATTGGCAACAGAGCCAATATAAGTACGTCACTTCAGTAATATGTCAGTTTAGAATCCAATATGGCTGCTGCACCACATACTCTGATATCCGTAGAGTGGAGAGTTTTGTTTTATCTCTTTGTGTCTAAAACCATAGGCATAGCCACGGGGGGGGATCAGAACCCCCTCCCCCAAGGGTAGGACTCATGGGATCCATGAGTAACGGCAACAACAAACCGTTTATTATAGCAAACTAACCACATCTATATATACACATATATATATAAAATTAATATCTATATCTATAAATCTATATATATCCCTAATATATTATTTTTTCAATTAATCAAAATTTATTAAATGAGGCTATTAATTATTCACAATAATTATCATCTGATCATTAAATACATACGTACACCTAGCTATTTATTTATTTATATTTATGTTTTGAAAGGGTTAATATTTTTTTTTAGCATTTTAAAAGTTTGTTTTGGCGATATTTTGAAAATTAATAAGTACCTACTTTTAGAATGAAATAATATAGGATCAAAAATATTGTGTCTTAAAAGAGCTACAAGGATATATAACTAGATTTGAAGACAAGTTTTTAGTTTTCGAAAAAAAAAAGATATTAGAAAATAAAAAAATAAATAATCAATAATATGTGCCAACTTGATACTCTCTTGGCATTGTTAGCAATTTATATTGTTTAAAATATATTTGAATAATATTATTTATTTAATAGAAATAAAATTAATTAATTAATAATCTAGTTAATCAGATATATGTTTCATATGTTTTATTTTATTAACGAAATAATTCTTTTGATTAGTATAGTTAATATTTTAGAACGAGATTTTCGTGCGGCCTTCGGCACCCCTTCGAAGCTCGGCCCTCCGGGCTGGAAGCCCTGGCGGGCAGCGTCTCGGTCAAAAAATTGTTATTCCTCTTAAAAACCACACTCCAAATGTATACCCGTAAACTACCGAAAATACATCGTCTCTTAAAAGTTTCGCTCTCTTTAATTTTTGAGTGGCGGGGTGGGGGGAGAGGAATAATTATGAATATATTTAAATTTAAAATTTAAATTAAATTTCATTTTTCCTTTTCAAAACAAAAACAATGAAATGATTTATGAACTGCAAAAAATTCGCAGGCTGAATCATGGAAATTATTCAAATTTACGCGGTTCAATTAATTTAATTAATTACAAAAATATATTTAATAACAAATTTAAATTTAGGGAACGAAGAAAAGTTTATTATTATTATTACAGACAAAAGATCAGCCGGGCTCGAACCCGGGATCTTTGCATATGTACTGCAATGCTTTGTCATAAGAGTTTTAACTCCTATATCCACTAAGCTACTGATCCCTGAACCCAAACTAATACCTTTTGTCTATATGAATTATGGAATTTCTTTTAATCCTCTCCTCGTTCATTTTTCGCAGCCTAGGCCTTGATTCATTAATTATATATTTAATGTTTCTTAATTTAAAATGAATCGGAGTCTTTCATTTCAAAATTACAATTATATTTCAAATTTGCCTGGTTAATGAAAATCGATTGGAGCCATCAGTTTAAAATCCGAGCTGACAATTATATTTCAAATTTGCCTCGTTAATTAATATATATTTAATGTTTCTTAATTTAAAATCTATTGGTGTTTTTTCATTTTCATTCGAGTTCAAATGAATACAATATTATCTCGACACAAAGTCTAAATCAAAAATTTATAGTTTTAGTAACAGAAATCATGGTATAAATATTAATGTTAGATTGGTCTAGTGGTTAAAGCTAATGACCTTAGTTCAAGAGTTCGTAGGTTCGATTCTAGGCAAGAGGGAAATTTTTTTAGAGAAATTTCTCTTAGCGTTGTTACAAATTAATCTAGACAAATATATATAGTATACTTACCAATTTTAATGCAAATTCTAAATCGAAATTTCGTGCACGAAGAAATCGTATTAAATAGACATCCGAACGAGTAAATGGCAAAGTATATTCATCTTCTGCAAATAAAATAAAATAAAAATAAAAAAAAAAAAATTAATATGATAATTCACTAAAAATTTAATCAATATATTTATATATATATAAAATTAAGATTTTCTCCTGTGCATTGCTCCAAATCACGCCAAATTTTGGTTGCACACGTTTCAAGCAAAGTTATGAACGAAAACACCCTCAACAAAATTCCTGTCTGTCTGTATGTATGTCTGTTTCCGTGGTTTCCGAAAAGTTGCTCACGATTCACGTAAAAACGGCTGAAGGGATTATTATGAAATTTCATATTTACATCAGATGTCTTCTAACTTACGTTTTTAGCTATATAACGTTTTGATATTTTGACCCCAGAAGGGGGTTTGGG
>JAKCPI010025150.1:0-30026 GCA_023213315.1 Euborellia annulipes
TTTTTTTAGATGATGGGCCATCAGTGGCGGATTAATGCAATTTTGTCGGGGGGGGCGGTTTTTTTTTTTTTTTATTTTTTTTTTTTTATTTAAGGACTTTGAGGGCATCTATGGCCATTTAGACCCCTTTCCTATTTATTTAAATTGATTGGTAACAAATTCTATTGAAATTAAAGCCCGGAAATCATAATTTCTTGAGATTACTAGTTTTTATAATATTGTGAATTTCTTCTCGGGGGGGCGATCGCCCTCCTTGCCCCCCCCTTTAATCCGCCCCTGTGGGCCATATTCATAGGGGACCCGGCAAGGCTCTCGGTGACCTACTTATTTGAATTATTTAAATAATATCATGATCTCAGATGAGAATTTAAATGAACTTGATTTTATAATAAATTAAAAATAAAATTATTAACAGTTTTGTGAGCATATTTTTGCCAATGGATCAAATAACATCCAGGGGATTCAAGTGAGATTCGCTAATTTAGGCATTGATGTGTTTCCTTTGCTCCACCACAGGAGATTCATTCACTTAAGAGATTCTGTGTTCTATTCCTGAAAGCCAAATAATCACTCGATTCACGAGCAAAATCATACGCCCAGAGGAGTAACTACATTGACTGGCGTCCCCCGGCCCCCCGCCCGCAGGAACAAGAATGACGCCCCCCTCCGCGGAGGGCGGGGCTCGAAACGAATTAGTATAATATTCGGAATATTAATTAAAAAATTATTTTTTATTTTTGTACTGTGTTCTTTGTGTAAAATAAAATTCCCACTATTCGAATATGCGTGGTTGTTCACTAGGGCTGAAAACGAATCTAAGACTCACTGAGTTGTGGGGGTCTTATAGATGACCGATTTGTTTTCTAGTATGAAATCCATTGATCTTTAAACATAAACAAAATAATTATTTGCTTGATAATATCATAGACAATGAATTTAGAGGTAAGAGGAGGGGTTGTAGATGAACTCACCCTTTCAAGGCCGGAATTATCGGCATGCCAACCGATGACAGGAATTCCCACGTAAGCAGCTAATTGGAGAAAATATTGTGCCGACGCTGTCGAGCTTCCATAGGTTTCGAAATTGGTTGTGTACAGGATTGTTGAAACATTATAAGCGAGGAATTCCTCGCATAAATTCTTGAGGATATCTATTAAAACAAAATTTCAATCAAATAATCTACAGGCAGAGAGAAACTCATTTTTATAAAAAAAAAAAAAAACATTTGAAAAATAGAAAATAATCTATTTGGTAATAAATCATTTAAATACCAATCTGAAAACTATTTGATAACTAGCAGTAAGGCACGAATTTGGTGGTCCATTCAAGGAAACATGATGTTTCATTTTAAAATTTCTATAATTTTCATATTTGTGATATTGTTTTTATTAATTTAATCAATTATGAAGACAAAGAAAATTTTTAATAATTCAATATCTCAACTTTCTTATTTTGGAATACATAAATTCATTTCTTTTTTATTTATACTGGAAAGTATGCAACCTGGGTGATCAAACTCACTATATTTTTTAGAGCGTGATTCTAAATGAGTTGTGAATCAGTGGCATAGTGAGCTTAACTAGTGCCCGGGGCACAATACCTTTTTAGCGCCCCCTCCCATTCGAAAACCATATAACATTATATAGCGGCATATTTAGAAATTTTTTTTTTTGGGGGGGACCCGAACTCAAAAATTTTCCTGCCTGCGGAAAATTTTTTGCCATTTTACCTTTTTTTAGGGAGGCTAAATTTTGAGGAATTTTTTTTCCCTTCCTGTGGAAAAATTTTATTTTTTTTGCGGGGAAAATTTTTTGTTTTGCGGACCATTTAGCGACCCCCGCCACTGTTGTGAATCATTTAATCAAAAAATTAATTAGTGAGGGAAGGAAAAATATAGCCTTCCAAATACTTAATAAACAGGCAAATTAAATTCAAATTAATTTCATGTTAAGTATGACAATTTGAAGAAAGTAGAAATCGAAATTTAACTGTTACTAGTAGCTATTTCTCAATTTAATAAAATTCTTCTCTCTTCATAATATCAATTAAATTGTTAAGAAACTCTCAGGCTTAAGTGTTAATTTCTCTAAGTGATTTAAGATTGTTTATGGATAGTAATACTTAACTAAATAGGCTATAATGTAATCTAATTAAAGCTAATTTAGTAGGCCTATTAAATAACATTATTCAATAATGTGAATATAATAATAATAATAATTTGAGAATCTTGGATGCATATTGAGATATTATCAAAAAATAAAAATAAGTACATGTGGACACAAAAATTCCAATATATTTTTGAACAAGTGTAAAAACGCTGGACCACCTTGCTCGCCTTCGGTGAGCAAATGCATCAAATTTATTCTTGCTCACTGTTTGGAAATTTCGCAAAATGCTCCGTTAGAACATCACATTTTTTTGGCGTTCAAAAGTTTTAGTTTAAAATTTTGAATATTTTTTTTCAAGTTGAACAGCCTAATTCATAGACTTGAATCTCCTCCCCTTACATTTCCTATGGGGGAAATCTTAACTTCAACTATAAATAACTCAGAAAGTAATTAGTACCATCTCACTAATTATTCACCAGGCTGCCCCATATTTTATCAGAAAGAAATAAAAATTTCGAAACAAAAATAATTTTCCTGTAATTTTAAGAAGGTCTTCTTTTCACACAAAGTTCATTTAAAAATCCCAACGACAGAGAGCTTGACAGACCGACACAGACTATTTATTACAGTATTAATTTCAGTTTGATTAAATTAAATTATGCTAGAGCATTGGATTTTGGTACCAAAGGTCAAGGGTTCGCATCCCGACTCATGCGACAAAAATGTATTTCAATTGGAATGGTAGCCAATCCATATAGAGTCCAATAGAAACGAGGTCTAAATGATCTTCGATGCCGAAAAAAACCTCAAATGAAATTTAAAAAAAAAAAATCAAAACAAAACTTTTCCAAGCAGAAGATCCTAATTCATAGACTTGAATATCCTCCCCCGTACATTTCCTATGGAGAAATCTTATTTTAAACAATAATTAACTCAGAAAGTAATATGAATTTCAGAATGAAAATAATTTTCCTAGGAGGGAGTATATAAAATGTCATTTAAAAATTCCAACAAGAAGCTGCTTAAACAGAGCGTGACAGAGAGAGATTTGCGAATTATAGATCCTTTGGAGGATTACGCGCTTAGTCTGGGCGGCCTTAACCATTCTAAATCTCGTGCAAAAAAGCCCCCCATCAACATCGGTCCCGCCTAAAACGGTACCTTACTTTATCAACTTTTCTCACTCAGTTTCATTCACTTGTTGATTTCCAATACTTTGTTTCAATTTTCGAAAATTTGTTGATTCTCATTTATTTTTCCTGGACTCGAACTAATGTTATCTCTAGTTTTTGACAAGCGTCATTTCGGAGTGTGACAGAGACGGCCATTAGCGAATTATATATTCACAGGATCCTGGCATGTGTGAAACAGCCCTTACTCTATTCAGTGGCATAATTGGAAAATGTAAATTATTTCCCTTTGAGTCAAAGAATCATTCAATTTCTGAATCGTCAGCAAATAGATAATTGACTTATTTTTTATTCATCAATAAATCTTGACAACCTCTTTTAATATTTCTTCCTATTTACACATGTTCAAAAGAGTCGATCTATACATATTTGTGTATATTTTTCAATATTCCCTCGGGTTCTGGATATTCTAAACAAATTTTTACTTTATATATACACTTGAGCAATAAATATTAAAATTCTCTAGAGAGTTAAAGAGTAAATTTGGAAATTTACAAATTTCTTTGGAGTAGTATTTTATTAAGACTCTCAGAAACTATTAATAAAGTAGGTAAAATAAAATTATAATGAAAATTTCATCTGGCAAATATGTATTAATAAAAATCAATTTCTAAAATCCCCGAAAAAATTTGCACATATTTCCTTTATATTAATTTTTTTTACGATATTAGTCAATATAGATTATCTGTTTGAAAATTAATTTTCCGGTCTTCAATCACAATAATTTAATAATCATAATTAAATATCAAATCAATCTTTTTATTCTTGATATAAATAATGAATGATTGAATGAAATATGATGATTTTAATTTTATTTGATTATAAATGAAATGTTTTCACAAAATCACAACATATATTCTATTAAAGTATATCTAGATAGAATCAACATCTTAGACTTAAGTTGTTTGAATGATTAATAAAATATTTTTTGGGTTGTAAAGAAAAATTATATGGTAACACTGTGTGTCATAAAAATAAAAAAACATCTGAAATAACCAAATGTTCGATCGTCTTTGTTTCGATTTTAAGTGTGTTAATTAAATAAAAATTAATTAAAATATTAATATATATCGGGAAGAAGGCCTAATATATAAATATAAAGTAATACACTGATTTTTGTTTGTATAATTATAAATTGCAAAGTGAAAATTAAAATTAAGGAGAACCTATCACCTTTTTGAGGTAAATTATGTTTTTAAAGAATTAATCGATTAATAAATATTGATAATAATAAAAAACACTTATAATAGAATTAAAATTATATTCATTAACATATTTTAAATAAAAAATAACAAAAAATCATCTCGATTTTGAATAAGTATAAATTGTAAAATTACATAATGACTTGAACATGACAAAAGATAATCATTCTTGTATTTATTATTGTAGGCCCTGAGGATGACTCAATAAGAGAGTCGAAACGTAATACGCGTCCGTTGGCCAAGAAAAGCTGAAATAAAATAAAATTATAATTGAAAACTGTAATTTTATTTAAAAAATTATATATATTTCATATATATATATACCAAAATTTACTCACCTAGATCCACGAGCGGCGAATACATCCTGTTCCTTCGATTAAGTTTATTAAAATGAAATGTTTTCGTTATTATAAATAATTAAATTGTTTTTAATTTTATATTAGCGGGTTTACTAAAATGGAGAAAATTCTAAAATTCACATTTAAATTTCAAGTTGGACTTCAAATTTTCTGCTTTTTTCTAATAATATAAAATGTTTTTGATAGGCCTTTTTACTCTTATTTTTCCCAATGAAATGAGAAGTGAGCTTTATCAACCAAATGGCAAATGCATTAAATTATTAGCTACCATTCTGACATCTCTTGGCAAATTTTCGTAATAGGTGTTTTTTTGGCTTACTTTTTAAGATACACAACGCCCTCTTATCGGGAAAAATATGCGTAACATCTTCACTACTAAATCCCCGCGGGGTGAGAAAGAGATTCAATCATTTATAAATTGTAATCTCAACTACAGGAAATTAAAGTGAATGAATAATAAACAATGTGTGATATAAAGAATTTTGAGGTATGTGTTTTTTACTCATTTATTTATTACAACATCCGAAAGAGAAACGATGGTATCCTTGAATTGACTCGGAAAATAGGGATACCAGAAGCAGTGAGAGAGAATATTAAACACACCCATGCGTTTTCACATTATTTCATAAGAGAATTTTACTAAAAAGTATTTTTTTAAATACTACTATGAAATTTTTTGACACACATATGAAGAATTAAAGGAGCAAAATAAAATATAGGCCTATAATTAAAACTTTTTTATATAATAAATAAAAATTTGTTACTTCTTTCACGAAAGGAACCTCTAGACTCAGAAATGAATTGTAAACTCAGGGGGTCAGCAACTTTTGTGGTTTAAATATGGAAGAAAAGTCTAATAAACATATAGGCCTACCTTCTGGATTTTGAATCGGGGATTCTTTTGGCCCCAATAAATAATAAAAAAGAGTAGTCTATAAGTAACCAAGGAAAGAAATATGCCATTTTCAGCCTAAGTATAGTAATCTGACTCCTTTTTGAATTTTTTTTTCTCCATAATCATTTTCTTGAGTCTATGAAACTTGAAAAAAAAAAAAAAAAAAAAAAAAAAAACGAGAAAGTAAAAATGTTGGAATAACTGAATAAAAGGAAAGATTTTGTTAGAGCAGAGCGTAGTTAAGAAATGGTCTTTTCTTTTTCTGACAGGTCATTTTTTTGTCATTGATTCAAAAAGTGAATTTTATCTTATAAATTCTACTTTTAAGACTTTTTGTCAAAGCTTTTTTTTTTATCATATTTATCTTCATTTTAATAAATGAAATATTTCATAATGAGGATAATTACAAAATTTTGTTTGTGCCAAAATAAGATCTTAATAAATTTGAGAAAGATTGGGAGAAATAAATGAAAGGATGGAGAAATATATTTTGTTTGGAATTTAATCAAATAAAAAAAAATCATTTAAATACCAAAGAAAAACTGACATGTAATTTATTCTCTAGCCCAAGGGTTCTCAACCCCTTACCCGCGACCGCGAACTGATTTGTGTGCGCCCGCGACAGAATTTTTTTTCACATACACTAATTAAAAATATGAATTATTTTTATACTACCGATATTTCAGAATAAAAAACATAGTTCTATTTCATGTAAATACACTAGTCACTTCTCCTCTGGCGATAAAATTTACTTTAATATGGACCCTGTTATGCAATGGTGTGTCAAAGACCAAACATCGAGATTTGAGAAAATCAACATTAAAGTTTTTTGTTTTCATTGGATTATATATAATTTTTGTTGTCAATTGTGCAAGTAACATTAAATATAAATTTTTTTAGGACATATTTCATAAAAAATATTATTAGCCTAATTATAGCATTTGAAACAATATTCCGTGCTTAACTCAGTTTTTAATTTTTTTTGGTCTTTGACACACCATTGCATAACAGTGTCCATATAATCTCTCTTGAGTCATTAATGTCAGAACTGACTCACTGTGAAGGGTAGCTTTCATAGGAATAATACTGAGATGGATTCCCGCTTCCTTCCTCAGGAAGAAGCATCTCAAATAGAGTTTGGTAATTTTTTGCCATAAGTTGGATTTGAACTCGAATTTTCTATAAGCTTAATTGCTTTATCCCCAAATCGCCTCCTCTATTACGGTATACAATAGTTGATAGCAATTAATTTAAATAAATATACAGGGTGTCCGGTAAAGAATGGATAACCTTGAAATGTCTTATAGTATAACTTATGGCCGTTCAGAAAAAAAATTGAAACAAAATATATCATAAGTAGTACCTAAGATATGATTTTTTTAAAAGAAAGGTCTAATTTTTTTACCTTGTTTTACTTTTATGAACACTACGATCAGAAATGAATGGATTCCATCGGTTTGTTGTTATTTTATTATTATACACGAACTATGCTAATAGATAAACAGTGAATAGTATGACTAGCTATTGCACTTTTTTATTAAAAAATTAGCAAATTCCAATAAAATAGCCAGGTGGTCGTTTTAACACTGATTGACTTACTTTGAATCAGTGTTAAAACGACCACCTGGCTATTTTATTGGAATTTGCTAATTTTTTAATAAAAAAGTGCAATAGCTAGTCATACTATTCACTGTTTATCTATTAGCATAGTTCGTGTATAATAATAAAATAACAACAAACCGATGGAATCCATTCATTTCTGATCGTAGTGTTCATAAAAGTAAAACAAGGTAAAAAATTAGACCTTTCTTTAAAAAAATCATATCTTAGGTACTACTTATGATATATTTTGTTTCAATTTTTTTTCTGAACGGCCATAAGTTATACTATAAGACATTTCAAGGTTATCCATTCTTTACCGGACACCCTGTAGATGCCGAAAAAGAAACAAAAAATTGGCTTTAAATTATATCCTATTTCCTTCATTTATTCAAAAAAATGTTCAGTTAATGTTGTATTAATGTCAGAAAAGATATAAATCCCCAAACCTCCACCCCTACCTGAGGATTAACATCCGTAGTGTGTAAATGAGGCAAATCCCCTTTAAGCTTTTTTTAACTCTTTGATGCAGATCCTTTATATACGACTCTCTTTTTTTCTTTGTTCATAACGTATTTAAATAAATAAGAATATATTGTAATCACACTAATTTTGACTTTTTAAGATTTTGCAGATTAGGCTTTACTTTTTAAGCATTTAAGATTTATAAAATTTAATCTAAGTCGTTAGAGCTAATTTTGTGAAAATCGTGAAAAAGTACATCAGTAAAGTGGAGACCTTCAAATAATTTTACTGATATATTGTACTTTTTAAAAAGTTTCTAAAAATAGTTGGGTTTATGAATTTTATTCAAAATGGGAAGCGAATTTTGAGGAAATTGAAACAAAAGGAGGCCTATGACAGTAAAGTACTAGTACTCTTTGACCGATTTTGTTTAAAAGCTTCTGTTACGTGCAGGGTGTTACTTGACATAAATATCAAGTAGGTCTTTTTGTTCTTGAAATATTTTGTTGAGCCAGATATTCCATGAAGCCCAGGATCTTCAGCCAATCCCTGGTATCCATCGGTGTGCTTCCCTTTATAAATAATATCTAAATGATATTTTAAATCGAAAGGTGGTGGCCTTTATTAATAAACATTTGAAGGGGGTTGATGGGATTTGTTTTCTGTGTGCTTGTCACACCAGATTTTTTCCCCCGACAGTACGGAACATTTGAATTCAGATGTAAAATTTATAAGTATGGGAAAATATTTATATTTTGTTACCATGGCAACCATTTTTCCTATCTTTCCTATGAAATACAAGAGTAAATTGTGCTTCAGAATGGCAAAATGAGAATATACATTTTAAAGAGCATCTAAAAAATAATTGATTTATGAATTTAAAAAAAAAAATCTTTGAAGCGAATTTTGAGAAAATCGAAAAAAAAATTGAAAAAATACATCAGTAAAGTACTAGTACTCTTTGGCCGACTTTGATTAAAAGCTTATTTTCACGGTCCAAGAGGGTACAAAACTTAAATATAAAATTTCAACCTCGTAGCTCATAGGGGTATGACTTTATTGTATACATTTTTAAATTAAAAAATAAACCGATGGCTTCCGAGGGACATTCCACACCCTGATTGCTCCGGGTCACCAATCCCGAGCTTTCGCCCCGCTTGACATTGTTTAACTGCAACTGTCTGTGGTCACTAAAAAAACATTTAAAAAAAAACTTTAGAAATTATTTTATTTATTTAAAGGGTTGGTTTAATGAATGAAAATATTTTAGAAATTAGATACTTGGAATATTTTAAAACATCTATTGATATATTTTTCGTTGTATAAATAAAGCTAAATTATAGTAAAAAGTATTTTTTTATCTTTTACTTACGGTAAATGGGAAGTGCTATTAGGATTCTTTTCTAAAGAGAGCCGAGAGAGAGGCAAAGGGCCTTCAGTCGAGTGCTCGACAGGCCAGGAGTCGCAGCGCCTGGCCTTTAGGCTATATGCACTCTTTATCTTTAAGTGAATAATTACAAAACTCACCCCGTCACAGCCCAGCCAGCCCCTTTGAGTTACTTATTAAAGGTAAATAATATTCTTTTTTTTTTCATTGAAGAAAATTGATTTAAAAATATGAAAATTTTTTCTTATTAAATTAATCTTCTAAAAACGAACGTTTCGAATATTAAATTAATTATTATGTAAGTTTCTAGGGGTGGGGAGAGGAATGGTATATGTTATTAAAAAAATTAATTCATTTAGACATTTAAAAAATTTGGTGTTGGCTGTGTGGCTTTTTAACGTGACGTCTTTTGCTTGACTTCAAACTATTATTACTTTCTCTTACCTATATTGAAATATATATAGGGAAAGTATTGTTTTTTTTACTAGTACTTTGTTCTTATTAACAAACATGTTCAAACATTTTCATTGTAACAATATATGACAGGTGTGGCCAAACTTTTATCCATTAAGGGCGACTTTTGCTTAAAAAATCTGGTGTGACTGGTCGCACAGCACACAACTTTCTCTTACCTTCGGTAATCTGTGCTTGTCCCTTCAAATTTTTTGTGTCGACATGTATTTAGTTTCCGAAAGTACGGTACATTTAATTTTCAAGATGTAAAATTTATAAGTATGGGAAAATATTTATTTTGTTACCATGACAACCATTTCTCCTATCTTTTCTATGGAGTACAGAGTAAAGTGGTCTTCAGAAGATTTCAATCACAAAATGAGAATATACATTTTAAAGAGCATCTAAAAAATAATTGATTTTTTAATTTAAAAAAAAAAATCGTTGGAGCAAATTTAGAGAAAATCGAAAAAAACTGAAAAAGTGCATCAGTAAAGTATTAGTACTCTTTGGTCGATTTTGTTCAAAAGCTTCAAGTCACGTCCCATCGGGGTGCCTAACTTAAATATAAAATTTCAACCTCCTAGCCCTTTTCGTTCTTGGGATATTTTGTTCACAGACACACAGACACACACACAGACAGACCATGTCGCGAAAACCACTTTTTTGGATTCAGAGGACCTCAAAACGTGTATATCCATCAAAATCTAAGTAAAAATGAGGTTTTATGAAAAAAATAATTGTTTTTAGAGTTTATTAATTGGGATTTTTTTATATAGTCAATTCGAATTTTTCTTTCTGCACCAAATGACATCCCATTTAGTCTGATTTGATTAGCTGTTCGGAATATACAGGGGTTTAAACTTTCAAATTAAAATTTACCGCAGCGCGGTAAAATGAAATGATAGGAAAAAAATAAATGGTGAAATCTTTAGCTGAAAACTCATTCTTTCTAACCGCATATTCCCCATAATTATACCTCTTAAGACAGAGGAGTTATTCAAGCCGATAAACTTTTTTCGTGCATGCCTCCCTAACCGGCCACTATATACACATGATTTGTAAGACGTTGTCACGTCAAAATTATAAACAAATTCTTAATTTCAAGGTGTGAAATCTCGTCTTCTTATAAAATTATAAATACCGTAATTATTATATATTCTGGTGTAAACAGTATTTATTTACTCAAACTCACCACATCGATAATTCCAATCAAATACATATTATTTGCCTTCTACCAGGTATACATGTACAGTTTGTACTAGAGAAATTAATATTTACTTTGAAGATAATTCACTATTTAGTATAAGGATGAAAAAATATTTATAAATTTTCCACGATGGATAGGTTCTCTTTTAATATAAAAGCTACCCTAATTAAAATTACTAATTGCCAGTTGACTCTTGAAGTGATGACTAATTGATAAATGTTTGATTAGATGTTTAACAACAGCCAAATAATTGGACAATTAATCCACGGTATTAAATTAAAAGTCTAAGAATATTGTGTCATTGCCAGTGCTGGGGCAATTAGTTTTCAAATGCTGGAAAAACATTACATTCATATTTTAAAGTATTCCTTATAATGAATCTATTGATATGTGGGTAGAATTCTTTGACTCGAAATCAGGGCCGCAGAGGCCCCGGGGCTACACGATAATACGCCCCCCAACTTTAAATTAAGAAAAACATTTAATAAGCTCACTCTGATGTGTTTTTTTAGCAGTTTTGCTTTGATCAGGTTTTTATCTTTTTGAATAAAATCATATTTGAATTGACTATTTTGTATTCTGAATTCGATTATACATTTTCCATTCTGTTTTTATTTTAGGCTGTTGACCGAAGCAATTCATATTGACAAAGTGAATTAATTCGATATGTTTTAGTAGGTTGAGTCCTTTTCAAAAATAAAGTAAATATTAAAAAAAAAGTTGGTATTACCTTTGGTTCTTGATTGATTAAAAGCTTAGAGATTATATAAATTTTAACTAGGTAGAGCTTTGTTTCAAAAAGTTTGAGGCTTTTAAAAAACTCCCAATTGATTGTAAATTAGCCATTCAAAATATCGTTTAAGATAAGGAAATGCTGGTGGGGGGGGGGGGCTGGAAACGGAAAGAGTGTCTCTACACAGGGGCGAATTTAGAAATATGCCGCCTCTAGGCAGTGGCGTCCTTTGCCACCCCCCGCCTTCAACTACTCCAACACTGAAAAACCTCCCAAGAAGCCGGTGGACGTCTGTTTACCTATACCTTATCAACATCAAATACTTTTCATTTAGATATACTAAGCCTATGGGGTTTGGATCATCAAAAACAACCAATCTTATTTTAATCTCGGTAGTTTATTTGCAAAATATTAAATAAAATGGTGGCTGTTGTTTGTTTAACAACTATTAAGCGGGGGGCTCTCCTCCTTCAACTCGGGTTGGCCCGGGTCGTGTTTTTGCTTTGGTCCGTGGCTTTGAATGCTGACCATTGTTTTTTTCGGTTTCGTCGTCTTTTGGCTGTGCTGTGGTGTGTGGTGTGGGTGTGGGTGTGTGTTTTTTTAAAAAAAACTTTAAAAAAAAAAAAAAATTATACGTAGGCCTATATAAATAAGCAGTTTTTTCCACAAATTTTGCCGCCCCTAAAATTTGTCTCCCCAGGCCTCTTTCGAAATACGCCCCTGTCACCACAATCATTGTGGTTAAGTGGCGGCGAAAGCTCGGTTTGATTGATTGATTGAATCTTTTTTTGCTCCGAGGCTGTTTTGCCTCTTGGGCAGTAGCGTAACTTGGTGGGGGCGAAGGGGGGCGCTCGCCCCCTCCGCCCCAGGTACATCAAGCCTTTCTTGGCGCCTCTCGATACTGATATAGGCGCCCTAGGGCATGTCAGATATTGCCCAAGTACGGTGATATTATCATATTCTTTCCATAGATTGTCAAAAAAATTGATAGTTTTCTTTTAAATTATATTACAACTTAAAAAAACGGCGCCCTAGTTGTTTCGCCCTCTCCGCCCTCAAAGGCTAGTTACGCCGCTGCTCTTGAGAGCTCATCTTTAGATTTACGATTGGCGACCTTGAGCAATCAGCATGGGGAACGCCCCCTAGTACCCATCGGTCCCTTGTATTGAAAAATATATATAATAAATCCTAAATGAATCGTTTATTTCAGAAACCACCTAAGGGACAAAATTTCAAAAAATGTGTTTTTGGTGCTAATGTACAATTTAAAGGTAAATACATCTTTTAGTGCCGAAATAACCACTGTTCCTCATCAGCAGTGCTATTTGGCAGCCTTGAAAATAATCCGTTTATTTCAGAAAGAACCCAAGCGACGGCGCTTGGGTTCTTTCTGCGGTAAATTTCACTCGTGCCCTGTAGACATCACGTGTTTTGTGACTCGCTGGTTTGATTCAAAGGTTACCTAACACTGAGTAGTTAGTTTTCGTGAGTTTTCGGTGAAAATTAGGTGTTATTTTGTTGTTTATTATTACATTATATAGTTCTTAAGCCATGTCGGATAGTTCAGATGATGAACCTATTCCCAGGCGTAGGCGTAAAGTTGTGCACAAAGAAAAATACAAACGGAACATTATTCGGAATGCTAGGCTCAAAGGACTGCAGTACGTCTCTGTATATACGCTGTGTATATAGACATACTATAGCGTGTAGGCTACTTGTATTTTTTCGATTTAGGCATAGTAAAAACACTCTTTTTTATACTTAAGTGTGTCTGTTACTTACCTTTGATACCAAAACAGGTAAAAATTAATGGTTTGACTTTAATTTCAATAATAATTTTTAAAAAATCACTCATTTATTGCAGAAACCACCTCAGCGCAAATTTTTCAAAAATTAATTACTCAAAAATTTAAAGGAAAAAAATAATTTTTCAAATAGATTATTCCAATAGCATGTTTTTGATTTGGTAAAAAAATATTTGAAAGAAGACTAGACCTATACTTGGCTGCAAAACAGCTTTTTTTAGTTTTCCAAAGTTGAAAAAAGCGCACTTAGGTGCTTTCTGAAATAAACGATTCAAATGTCCTTACGGAAACGAAAAGGGTATATAAAAAAAGGAAATTTTGCGAGATGAGTTTGTGTTCGGAGTTCAAGTAGCGCGATTTCTCATTCAAAACACTCCAAGATGCTCATTTCTTAGACAATCGTTGAATTAAAAAAAAAAAATAATAATTGACTCACCAAGGACTGAAAAAAAAAAAAATAGGATGATGAAGGAAGAGAGGATGTCAGCCAAAAAAGGAGCCTCTATCGAATAAAAATCTCCAATCAGAAAACGTTTCGGGTTTAATTAGATAAAACCATCATCAGTTCTTTAGAGCCCGAAATGAGCATAAATAATAATTGTAATACACAACATAAAATATTTTTAAATTATAAAAAACATCCAGATCTGACATTATTGGCAATCTCAAGATGCACACCATTGAGATGCAGATAGAGTTGTTATATATATAAACATATACAAAATTATATAAAAATACAAAATTTGCATATCAGTTATCAGATGCTCATCAGTCAACACGGCCAAGTCTCAAATGTATATAAAATTTAATTATCAAACACAGTTATTATATGATAAATACTGGGGAAGCAATGAACCCTCAGTACATTGACCCATAATACATCTTAATAAAAACGAAATCTCACAAAAGCGTGCCTTTGACCTATTTGAAAACATATTATTTATTTGCAAATGACAACCTTTATAAATTAATTTATAATATATTTTCAAATTACAAATAAAGTTATAAACAATTTTTTTTATAATATTTAAATCTAGGTGTCTAGATTATTCAGGATGGACAAATATACATTGCTAAGGCCAATACAATCAGTCTGATAGTTTAGTGCCCTATGTCCATATGTTTTTATAAAACATTTTTCTGCTACCAGACGTTTATATGTGTTGTCCACCTTCATCAGAATGACTGCGTTGTCAAAGTCAAATCCATTTATAAATTTAATCGCATGAGAACTCAGAGCTGTCGATGTCTTCATATTTTTTATACTCAATTCATGTTCCCTTTTTCGCAACGAAAACATGCGAGATGTTTGGCCCACATAAACCTTAGTGGGATTGGGGCAGCCAAGGCAAAGAATTAAGTATATTACGTTATGTTGTTCATGGGAGGGACTACATCCTTATTATTATACAAAAAGGAAATATTGCCTCTGGATGATAAAGCCGTACGGACATTATGCAGCTTGAATATTTTTTGAATTTTCTCCGACAGCCCTGGCACATAGAAAAGAGAAAAGAATGGCGAATCATTGCTAACAGGCACAGAGGTGGTGGGGGGGGGGGGGGTCATCTTTCTTTGATTAGTACCTTTTGATTACCGAATTAATAACACGCACTGGATAAGAGTTGGACAACGCCGCCCTTCTAAAAACATCAACATTTCTCACAATATAAGACTCGTCACAAAGAGAATGAATCCGTCTTAAAAAAATAATACAAGGTGTTAATTTTATATATAAATGGAAAAAAAAAACAAAATATGAAGACATCGACAGCTCTGAGTTCTCATGCGATTGAATTTATGCATGGATTTGACTTTGACAACGCAGTCATTCTGATAAAGGTGGACAACACATATAAACTTCTGGTAGCAGAAAAATGTTTTATAAAAACATATGGACATAGGGCACTAAACTATCAGACTGATTGTATTGGCCTTAGCAATGTATATTTGTCCATCCTGAATAATCTAGACGCCCAGATTTAAATATTATAAAAAATTGTTTATAACTTTATTTGTAATTTGAAAATATATTATAAATTAATTTATAAAGTTGTCATTTGCAAATAAATAATATGTTTTCAAATAGGTCAGCGGCACGCTTTTGTGAGATTTCGTTTTTATTAAGATGTATTATGCGGGTCAATGTACTGAGGGTTCATTGCTTCCCCAGTATTTATCATATAATAACCGTATTTGATAATTAAATTTTTTATATACATTTGAGACTTGGCCGTGTTGACTGATGAGCATCTGACAACTGATATGCAAATTTTGTATTTTTTATATAATTTGTATATGTTTATATATAACACCCCTATCTGCATCTCAATGGTGTGCACCTTTGATTGCCAATAATGTAAGATCTGATTTTTTTTTTATAATTTAAAAAATATTTTATGTTGTTGTATTACAATTATTATTTATGCTCATTTCGGCTCTAAAGAACTGATGATGGTTTTATCTAGTTAAAAATTCCGAAACGTCTTCTCTGATTGGAGATTTTATTCGATAGAGGCTCTTTGGCTGACATCCTCTCTTCCTTCATCATTCTAATCGCTGAACAGCCACTTCTATTATCAACAAAAAAAATAGGGCCTACTCATTGAGGTCAGGGAGCCCTTTCAAGCCTTCACTAAAACAAAAAATTACTTATTTTTTTTTTTTTTAAATAAGAGCACTTTTATAAAGTTTTTTTTAGTTATCCTTAAACTTGGTTACTCTTTGAACTAGGATTACAATCCTCATCTAACGTTCCTTCAATAAATTTTATTTATCTTAAAGAATATGCAGTGAAAACTTATTTATATTAAAATTTAAAACAAATATAGTAAAAATAACAAAGCGACAGCAAGAGTTTACTTGACTCTCTTAGAAAATTAAATAATAATATTGGGGAGAGTGGATATTTTGAAGGAGCTCCAAGCATTTATATTTGTTCTTCATTCTTTATTCCCTTGAAGGGTTTCTCTCCAGTTCAAGTAACTTGTTGACACCACGAGGTGTTAGGGTGGTTGTATTAAAGGAACAGAACGCTATTTATTGGATCCAACAGGATTCACTTTATGACGCACAGACTTTATAATAAACTTAGCCACACCGCTAAAACCACGATAAATTCCAATTTAGACAATTCATAAGGCCAGGAATAGTTTGCATTTTCCATTTATAAGTTAATTGAGGGGAAACAAACAAGGGCACTCTAGTTGAAACACCTCTTAAAAAAAACATTTGTCTACTATTTATATTTATTTATTATTACAAGAATCATCGTTAACTTTTCTTGGCTCTTAAGTTAATCTTTATTAATTTATTTTTTTATTTTTCAAAATAAAAGAATACTTGAAAATACTCTGCGGTGGCGTAGCGAGCTTAACTGCCCCACTACCTTTTGTGCCCCCCTCCATTCAAAAACCATATAATATTATATGCAAAACATAGAAAATTATTATATTACACTGACACTAAATTTAAAATATATTTTCTAAGAAATTATAATAAAATAAAATTATCCAGCATTTTACTTTCTTTCTGCCTATGTATATATGTAATATATATATAGAGAGAAAGTATTGGATTCATGTCAAAAATTCGATGTCGAGATTTTGATGGATCTTCACGTTTTGAGGTCCCCTGAATCCAAAAAAAGTGGTTTTCGCGACATGGTCTGTCTGTGGGTGGGTGGGTGGGTGGGGTGGGTGGGTGTGTGTTCAATTTATGATGAAGGAATTGAGCTATGAGGCTGAAATTTTATATTTAAGTTAAACACTCCCTGACCGGAAAAATAAGTTTTTAATCAAAATCGGCCAAAGATTACTAGTACTTTACTGATGTAATTTTTCGTTTTTTTCGATTTTCTCAAAATTTGCTCCAACGATTTTTTTTAAATTCAAAAATCAATTATTTTTTAGATGCTCTTTTAAAATGTATATTCTCATTTTGCGATTGAAATCTTCTGAAGACCACTTTACTTCTTGTATTTCATAGGGAAGGATAGGAGAAATGGTTGCCATGGTAACAAAATATAAATATTTTCCCATACTTATAAATTTTACATCTGAATTCATATGTTCCGTACTGTCGGGAACTAAATATATGTCGACACAAAAAATCTGGTGTGACAGCACAGTACACAACTTTCTCGATTACCGAAGGTAAGAGAAAGTTGTGTGCTGTGCGCCAGTCACACCAGATTTTTTTGTTTTATGGACCATTTGGCGCCCGGTGCATGATGACCTCCTCTCCCCGTCACTGGAACTCTGGTCCCCTTAGTGCAGAGTTTTCCAAAACTAGGTGGCACGGTCTAGTCTAAGGGTAGGCGCTAATATTAGCCACAACGATCAATTTTCCAAATTATTGCTACTTTTATAAATAAGAATAAATAAAAAAATGTTTTTATTGAATTCTTAAACACTTAAATTAAAAAACAAAATCTTATATTTTACAAAATTTGCGTAGATACAGACGAGTAAGATAGTGAGAAAGAAAAAATTGAATTATTTTGTGAAACTTCATTATCTCTAGTTCAATTTTGTCTGAATCTTCATTAAAAAATATAGGCCTAATACTTTGTCAAAGTTTTAAAAGTTGTTTGCCTTCGTTACTGCTACCGTTCGCAACAGGATTTTCTGCATTAGTTGCAATTAAATCGAAATATCAAGTTTGTTTAGTTAAAGAAAAAGAGCTTCGAGTAGCTATCTCGTCAATAACACCGTGATTTGATAAACTTTGCGTTAATAGACAAGCACAACCATCTTATTCTAAGGCAATAATAAAATATTGTTAGGCATCTTCTCAGTTCCCGCAGTTGAGTTCCCCTTTTGTTTTTATTTTCTTCCTGGCTGCATGTGACCGACCACTGGTCATTATAGGTCTTCGGACCTTATGCACCCATTCCAAAAAAAAGGCCCGACTCTTTTTTTTTTTTCCTTAGTTTGTATTAATTAATTTTTTAGCAAATGTTTGTGTTTGTATTATTTTATAAATTGGGGGGGGGGGGAGCCGTTATACGATTAACTATTTTAAAGGGAAAGAGGGGTGGTAACATAAAGTTTGGAAAGCACTGACATGTTAGAGAGAAAAATTTCATGTCTAAAAATGTATATATCCCAAAAATCTAGCCCATAAATTTATTCCTATGTAGCCACAGAGCCCGCCTTTGGATTCATCTAATTCCATTTCTCTTATTTTGCAGATCGAGGCGTCAAGGAGATCCTTTCCTAGTCAGAAGCCTGCTGGCCTTAACTTCTTCTATAGTACTAGTGGCGATTTTGAGTTAACGTCAATGCTCCTCTATCAAGGATTTCACAATTTTCTACGACTTGGTAAATATATATTTATTTTTATACTTATATTTATTTATTTTAAGATAATCATAATGAATTATTTATACGAAAAATATCGCTTTAAGCTTATAAAAACATCAAAGTTATTGACTAATTAGAAAGTGTATTAATTTCTTATATCTTTTATAAATTAAATATCTTTTGATTAAATTTAACTGGAAATCCATTGAGGTAGTCGAAAGATTTTTATTTCTTTGACGGCGTTTCGGTAACTAATTAATACATAGAGTATAAAGTCCTGTGGAAATTAGGCATTTTTACTTTTTATTTATATAACAAACAAAACAAATTTTAAATCTGTGACGCTGAAAACAGAATTAAAGTCCGTTTTTTTTATTAAGTTTGAGTTGTCCCTGCCATTGGAGTGCCGGGATTCGGCCCGAGTAAAAATGATTAAAAATGATCGAGGGGATCCACACCCCGCATCAGGTCTGCATAGTGAACCTTTAGGGACACATAGGGAAAGACGCCCACACCAGGGACACACAGTAGATCGAAAGTGATGAGAAGAAAAATGTGTGTCCCTGGTGCGGGCGTGTATGTATCCCTGTGTGTCCCTAAAGTATGAAGGAATTGAGCTAGGAGATTGAAATTTTATATTTAAGTTAGGCACCCACCTGAGGCGTGAAAATAAGCTTTTAATCAAAATCGGCCAAAGGGTACTAGTACTTACTTTATTGATGTACTTTTTCAGTTTTTTTCGATTTTCTCAAAATTCGCTCCAACGATTTTGATTAAAATTCAAAAAAAAAAAATATTTTTTAGATCCTCTTTCAAATATATATTTGATATTTTTCTCATTTTGCCATTGAAATCTTCTGAAGACCACTTTACTCTTGTTCTTCATAGGAAAGATAGGAATTTCTCCTATGGTGGCTATGGTAACAAACTATAAATATTTTCCCATACTTATAAATTTTACATCTTGAATTCAAATGTGCCCTACTGTCGGAAATTAAATATATCTCAACACAAAAAATCTGGTGCGACCAGTCACACCAGATTTTTTTAAATTGAATATTAAATAATTTATTGAAAATTTAACGACAAATTGAAAACCTCTTTAAACTAAAAGTTTGTTCTAGTTTTTTTTTTTTTTTTTTTTTTTTTTTTTTTTTTTTTTTCATTTATTTGCCCCTTTAGTAGGGCAGGGGCGTAGCGAAGAGATTTTTCAGGGGGGAGAAGGCCAAAAATGCCAACTAAATTTAATCAATTTGCCAACTGTACAATTCACATTCTTTTTCATCCTACATATATTAATTTACTACAGGCTAAACCCGACTCTCCCTAGGTGCTATATGACATGTTTGAACGTTAAGTCCCCTCCCCCTTCACTTTGTATTTTAATATTAAAAAACTAAAGGTTAAACAAAATTTTTGATAGAAATATAATTAAGGCAAGATTTTTTCAAATGAGAGATTCCTGTTTCGCTTTACAAGTATGATTCTGGAAGGAATTATGCTCGTTAAGCGAGGTTCCACTGTACATAGAAATATAAAGTTTCAGAGAAATTGAAGGAAATTTAATGGTGGAAAATTTTAGAAAAATAGAATTTTTTCAGTTTTTTCAACTTTGGACACCCCTAATAGGTAGAATCTTTTACCATCACTGAATGCAAAAAACATATTTTTACGATATTCTGTAGTTCTTTACACTTTCTTAAAATCATTCTAAAGAAATTATGAACAAAATAGTTATCAAAGTCAATTTTGTTAAAAAGCAAATATAAGAAAATTTTATGATAAAGATGGTGTTTTGCGCCAAGAATTTAGAGCTATTCTTGGGTATATGGATGGATAGCTCTGAATCCTGACTAGGAAAACTGTTTTGCTCTTAATTTCGTTATCAATGAATTTTTTTTTAACTTTTTCGGCTACAGAGGCCAGGTATAACTTTATTAAATGTATTTCTAAATTACATTATACCGATGGTTACTGGTTACCGGGGGATCGTTCCACACGCTGATTGCTCGGGGTCACCAATCCCGTGCTTTCTCCGCGCTTGGCAATGCTCAACTTTTGGAAAGTTAAAAACTATAGAAGATCGTAACATACTTTTTTCCATTCAGGGATGGTAAAAATTCTATTCAGGAGTGTCCTAAAAAAAAAAAAATGAAAAAAATCCAATTTTTCTAAACGTTTAGCCGTGTTTTGCACCACTAAGCCACCCCACCTCCGATTGAGGTTTTACAGTATACACCTCTATTTCTATGTATTTCAACTATCTGCATATTTTTAAGGGATAACGACTTAAAAAAAATCTAGAAAATTCAAAATAAGAGTCGCTCTTGAGCAGATTATTTATTAAAATTTAATTTTCTCTATATCTCTAAAACTAGAGCTGATGGCGCAAAATTCATAGCATTTTGGGAATTAGCGCTACCACATACCCAGGAATAGCCCTAAATTTCTATACAGGTCAACAAAAAAAAAACTTTTTTTGTTGACCTGTATAAAATTTATATTTCTATCAAAAACATTGTTTAATTGAAATTCCTTTTTTTACCTCTAAAATTGCCCACGGGGCTTGGGTAGTTGGTAGCGTGTCTACCTTCTAAACCGAACGTCGCGGGTTCGGACCCCAGGCAGTCCGATAATTTTATTTAAGGCATTTGGATACCAAATGACTTAAATAAAAATGCCTGGACCCCAATATGTATAATAATCATTAACGGATATCGTCTAAAGTCTTAAATGGCCTAAGTTGCCGAAAAAGACTGTGTTAATGTGAGTGTGAATGAGAAAAAGTGTGAATGTTTAAAAAAAAAAAACCTCTAAAATTCTACAATAAAATTATAGTAAATAAAGAACATTATTCCATTTTCAATAACAAATGAACGACTGAGGTTTCTTTTATTTGTTCAAATATTAATAATAAATTTATATTCGGTAAAAAAAAAAGAATTTATTTATTTGAAAATTAAAAAAAAAATTTTTTAAGTGAAACAATTTTTTAATAGATGAAAAAATTTAAATTTTTTTTTTAAATTAAAATATAAATTAATTTCTGATAAATAAACTTTGTTTTGTCAACTGGTCCTTGATTTTGCCAACTCGATCCGACCTGGGGGGGGGAGAATCCCCCCCATCCCCCCCTTGGCTACGCCCCTGGCCGTAGGCCATCTGGTTGTTCTAGTTATCAAGTAGATTTTATCAATATAACGGTAGGCAACTTCTTTATTTTTCATCTCTTTTGCTAGGCGATTGGATTTTTTTTTATCACAGTATTTGGATTGAAAGATGAAGCGTTTACAGTGTACCATTATTGCTCCTTTCTGGTCCATTCAGGATAGAGTGTCCCCAGCTTTCATTGTATACTAACCTAGAACGAGATCTGATGTTGCCATATCATTAATAAGATAAACCCTTGAGTTGAAAAAGCAAGTTGATAAGCAAGTCTATGGACGCATCTTCTTTTATTCTATGACATTTTAATATTACAAACTTTCTTCTAACCACTCATTCAAAATTTATAAATGATAAATTAATTCTCTTTGATTTAAAACAAAATTCTTGATTATGAAAATATTATTATTCTGTTTTTCAAAAGTTTTAATATCTAATTACGGAGCTCGCTTAGCTCGGTCTCTTGCTCAGGGGCCCACATCTTGTGGGTACGTGGATGGCGACCACGAGCTGCCCGAGCTGGGACAGGCAGTCTTTCAGTTCTCCTAATGTCTGTCTCTTCCTTCCTTTTTTTAACTGGCGTTAGACCGTGCGACGGGCCGGCCTGTCCTATTTCTTCCGGTCGTAAAAACGTATGATAGGGTTGGAGGTAGAGAGTGAGGTCCGCCGAAACGCGGGACAAGGCGAAGAGAGAAGAAGAAGTGAGCTCGCTTAGAATTGGCAAAATTAGTGTCTGATAGAAAAATAATTTTTTTTTTAGAAGAAAAAAAGAAAATTTGTTAGCATTTTAAATGTCCTTCTATCCCCTCTTAAAATGTTTTAAATAGGCTTTGAATACTTATATAAGAAATAAAAAATCGATTACTTTTTTTTTTATTATTATTAACAAGAAAATTTTGGCATTTATCCACATCAATTACTTTCCAATTAAATCCCTAAAGGATTAAATGATTAAATCATTAAAGGATAAATAACAAATCAATTAATTTATTTCCATAATATTCCGAAAGTTCTTAATCTACGAGAATAGAAGCGCGATTCAACAAAAATTTTATAAACATTTCTAAATAGGCCTATATGTCAGAATCAGTAAAATCTCAAACCAAAATTACATTTGATATGTTATCCGATGATTGGGAACCAACGTTGTTAAAAGTAATTCCTTAATTAAGATTCTCCTGGGACAATAAAGTGAGACTTCGATTAATATAATTCCCTAATGTCCGTCGGTATATCTGTCCGTTTGTCTGTCTGGCTGTCGTAGCTCTATTTAGGCAACTTCCCGTTGGAATTTTGATAACGAAATTTTGCAATCTCATAGAGGACGTTATGGAGAGTCCAGGAAAAATACTCGGATCCCGAAATTTCTATAACTTTTTGAGTTATTAATTCTCTAAAGTTACGATTTCTCCCATAGGAAATGTATAGAGAAATATTTATGTATTCTTTGCATTTGTGTATTCTATGAATGCAAACAAATCCTCAAGCAGGCACTAAATTGGAATAGAATAATTATAATTTACTAAGAGGCGGGACCAGGGGGACCCGGGGGGCGGGGGGGGGGAAGCCCCCGGCTAGGCGTGAAGCCCTCCGAAGGCGGGCGCCGCGGTTAGTTTAAATAAATAAATAAGCCTAGGATATGAAAATTCGAGAGAGGTGTACAGAAAGAGAGAGAGACAAGAAATTGAGAGTAGGCTATGCCTTTGCCCCTCTTTTAGGGATCATCTAAAAAATGATTAATAAGCTTATATGAATTTTAATCAAAATTTTTTGAAACAATCGAAAAAATTTCTTATATGAATGCAATATTTTCTCTCTACTATTAACATATAGCATATAGAGACCACCCAAAATAAAAAAAATCTGGTGTGACTGGTCGCACATATGATTTTTTTATCTATATTTGTAAAATTTTAAAAGTATTGAGAACATGTCAAAAATTCGATGTCGAGATTTTGATGCAAATATACGTTTTGAGAGTCCCTAATTCCAAAACAGTGGATTCTGAAAAATCGTCTGTCTGTGTGAGTGTGGCAAAAAAAAAAACCTCAAGAACAGATATTTATAATTTTTTTAGAGATATGCCTTTAATCAAAATCATTAATTAAATACGAAATTTAATGTTTGTCATTTACTTATTATTTACTAACACACCTACCTCCCCTAAACTAATCCAGGAGTATGAGTAAAGTTGGAGAGAGAGAGAGGATCAGAAAGTGGCAAGAGTAATTTGGCTCGCTAGCCATGATGAAAATGGCTGATGCTCCGGGAGGAGAGAGAGAGAGAGAGAGAGTTGCTCCAAAGTAAGCACTAATCTATTTGCCACGATGGGGATTTAATGATCGGGAGGACTACTTAGCAGATAATCAAAGTCGAAAATCACCTAACTATCTTCTCTAGCCATCTCCTTTGAGGAATACCACACATTTTTATTAGGTATATATTCTCTTTATGCTACCTCTCAACCCTAAAACGTATATAAATAGAAAGAATATAAAAACTCGCATTTTTTACTATAGTTTCTGACTAAAAAGGAATCCACACATCCGCAGTGTGTGTGAGTGTGAATGAGAAAAAAGTGTGAGTGTTAAAAAAAAAAATTAACAACTTGAATTCTAATATATCGGCGTAAACTAAATATATGTCGACACCAAAAATCTGGTGGGATAAGCACAGAACACAACTTTCAATTACCGAAGGTAAGAGAAAGTTTTTTAATTTCTCTTATCTATATATATGAATACGATATATAGAGAGAAAGTATAGCATTGATGTCAAAAGATCGATGTCGAGATTTCAATGGAAATACACGTTTTGAGACCTACTGAGTAAAAGAAATCTGGTGTGACTGGCGCACAGCACACAACTTTCTCTTACCTTCGGTAATCGAAAGTTGTGTTCTGTGCTTGCCACACCAGATTTTTTGTGTCGGCATGTATTTAGTTTCCGACAGTACGGTACATTCGATTTTCAAGATGTAAAATTTATATTTGAAAATATTTATATTTTGTTACCATGGCAACCATTTCTCCTATCTTTTCTATGGAGTACAAGAGTAAAGTGGTCTTCAGAATATATCAATGACAAAATGAGAATATACATTTTAAAGAGAATCTAAAAAATAAATGATTTTTGAATTTGAAAAAAAAAAAATCGTTGGAGCGAATTTTGAGAAAATCGAAAAAAACTGAAAAAGTGCATCAGTAAAGTACTAATACTCTTTGGTCGATTTTGTTCAAAAGCTTCGTGTCACGTCCCATGAGGGAGCCTAACTTAAATATAAAATTTCAACCTCCTAGCTCTTTTCGTTCTTGAATTATTTTGTTCACAGACAGACAGACCAAGTCGCGAAAACCACTTTTTTGGGCTCAGAGGACCCTAAAAGGTGTATATCCATCAAAATCTCGACATCGAATTTTTGACATGAATCCAATACTTTCTATACTGTATATATCAACATATATATAGAGGTAAGAGAAAGTAAAAATTGTTTCTCTCTCTCTCTCTCGCAGTGTGTGTGTGCTTGGTGTTAACACATATCCCCAATTTGTATTACTGGTTGCATACTTTCTTCATTTCCTTTCTTGTTATTTTGCACAAGAGCTAAATATTTTGTTGATGAAAAATATAAATTAGATTTTTATAAAAAAAAATCCCCTTTATCGCTTAAATATTGATTTTATTTATAATAGCCTAATATCAAAAGAAAATATTTTCATCTACAAATCTCAAGATCTAAAAAAATAATGTATTTTCAATATGAAAATTTAAACAGAAAGGGAAAAAAAATTTTCACTTTGAATATGTTTCGGTTTCTTCTGAACAAATCCAGTTGGCTGTCACCATGTGCCTAACGCGGGCTGAAAGCGACAGGTGGACAGGTTCTGTCCATTTGCCTCACACTCTATTTCCTTCAAAAATACATTATTTGAGTTATTTCATTATTTATCTGCTCTTACAAAAAGAAAAGCCGTAACGATTTATCATGGTTAGGGGAAGTAAAAAATATGAGCCATATCAATATTGATTATATTGGATATAAAAAAAATCTAAAATTTCATCAATAAATTAATTTAATGTAGTTAGCTTTTTTTTAAACAAAATATTTTATCATCGTGATTAATACTAGGTAATAATTAAACGAGAAATCTCGAGAGGGAGCAGGGAGATGCATTTTGCGTAATGTAGTGAAAAAATATTTTTTTTTTAAATTAAGGTCTTTTTCGGCATCGAAGGCCATTTAGTCCCCGTCGCTATTTATTTCAATTGGATTCATAGCCAATCCAATTCAAATAAATTGTCGCATGAGCCGGGATGCGAACCCGCGACCCTTGTTACAAATAGCCAGCACGCTAACCTTACTACTCCCAGAGGGCAGATAAAAATTTTTAGATGGAAAAAACGACTCACAGAAAGTCTTTCGATACCCTATATTTCTGTTTTTTTCTTTGTTTTTTTTTTTTTAATAAACTTTAAACAATTGCAATTAGAAATTTATAGCGTTATGATTATCAAATTTATATCATTTAGTGTCCATTTGATTTAAATAAATTTTCATTAGACTATTGGCAAGGCAGCCGAGAAACTTGCCGAAACCTCTCTCTTTGTATAACCCTTCTATTACTTCTCTATAATAGTGAAGGCTTTAGCAAATATTTTTAAGAAAATGTCAGTCAACCTCGTTAATCAGAGAAAGTAACTTCTTCAGTAAATTTTTAGAAGGTTAATATTTTTAAAATTTAATTTCCACGAATGAATTCCATTACACACAATATTTCAGTCACTAGTGCTATACTCCTGCACTGCATGTCTGTGTGTTTTGTTTAAAATGAAATTTTATATAGGCCTATAGGACCATTTATAATTTATATTACGTAATTCTTCATTAGACTATTGAAAGGACCGCCGAGAGACTTCCCGGGCTCCTCTAATAGACCAGGGGTGTAGGTTATTTAGCGCGGGGCAAGTTAGTCCTTTAGGCCCTTTGTATATATTTTTTAATTGTCACAAAAATAAATGTTTTCCGTCCGGAAAAATATTTTACCTTTTTTAGAGACTAATTTGCCCCCCGGGACCGAAATTTTTCCCGTTTGGCGCCCCGGAACGAAAATTTTTTCCGCCTAAAAATATACCTTTTTTTTAGAGACGCTAAATTGCGCCCGCGGAACCAAAATTTTTCTGCACTTGCGCCCCTTCAAAATTTGCGCCCTGGGCAAAGGCCCCGGTCCCCCCCTCTAAGCACGGCCCTGTATAGACCTACTGTATATTAGACTTTTTCTTCTTCTTCTTCTGTCCTCGCCATTATTAATCCCGCGGTGCGGGGTCGGCGGTATATTAGACAAACCTCTGAAATAAAATAGACCAATAAGTCTATATGGTGGGAACAAAAAAATTCACTCGTTAAGAACGAATTCGTATTTTTTCCCAAAAAATCATTTTTTTTATAGAAAATTAATAGTAGGTTCCCGTAGTTCTTTTCCATTGCATTAAAAAATAATGTCTTCAAAATTTGAAGTCATTTGTAAAACAGGAACACGTGCCCCTTTGTCTTTGAACTTCAATTTTCAAGTTTCTTAATTAAAACTAAGCATTCCCTTTGTTTTCGTCCCCAAGGGACTAAATTAATTTCATATTCGAAATAAAACTAGAAATTTATTATTTAGAATCTTTTATTAGACTAAAATTAACTTAAAAAAAAAAAAATACATAATAAATTAATTAATAGAACTACAGTAGTATGAGTCAGATACGTAGATACTATGCGATAGAACTAATATGAAAATATTTTTAATTTCTCAATTTTATTTATGCTTATGTCAAAAAGATCATTCAAACTATCCGCCTCTTGTGCAAGAGGTCTAAATAATAACCTGTGGGCTACTAAAATAGGATAGAAAAAGACATGCGCCTTGAATTCTGATTCTAAAGAGGTGATTAAATTGTTTCATCTGTCAAAGTTCTTCAGCAGAAATCTCTTCATATTTCTTTTTCTTTTCATAATTATTTGCCAATCATATTTTTTAGTTCAATTATATAAGATTATATTTAACAAATGTGTTGGTATGATTAGTCAAATTCGAATTGAGGTAATCATTGAATATTAATATCTTATTCAAATGAATAGATCTCGAAAATTATTTAAACAAGGTGTCCGAGTTACCAAAAGAAATTGTACAGTGTTTCAAGAATTTAAATAACCATTAGGGTAAAATTGAAATAAGTTAATTGGTACTTATAAAATGAATTAATATTATATTTAAAATGAATTATTATTATTATTATTATTTTTTTTTTTTTATATATATATAAAGGAACAATTTGAGATACCTGCATTAAAAAAATCTACTTGAAAAATAACCTTACTGTAATAATTCATTCACAAAATTTGATTTAAAAAAATTAACCTTCTATAATTTGCTGAATTCTATTGCTTGATGAGGTTGACATTTTTTAAAAAATATTTACTATTAGATGAGGGAAGTAGAAGGATTATACAAAGAGAGAGAGGGTTATAAATATATGCAGAACATGCTCAAACTGATTTGAGATTGTGTATTATCAATGAGATTGTTAGAATGTGATTAGAGATGCAACATTTTAGGATCAAACATGTTCAGGTTAAATTCTACACTAAACGTATGCAAATATTACCAGCAATTATGTAATGTTTACACGACAAATAATAATAACTTTAATCCGGATAAATTATTTAATACTAATTATAAATCAAAAGTATTTGCTTTTAGTGTTTACTCTTAAAAAAAAAAAAAATTAAATAAATTAAAGTCCTTTAACATTTATGACTACACTGTAAAAAAAACTAAAGTAAAACTAAAAAAATATCTCCGAGTGTCCGTCTGCTTGTCAGTCAGTCACGCTGTGCTTAAGCAACTTCCCGTTGAAATTTCGAAATGGAATTTTGCCACCCTTATTGACGACATTATTGAGACTCTTGGAAAAATACTCAGACCCTATATTCTTAAAAGAAGGCTCAACAAATTTTTGCAAAATTCTTAATTTACCAATTTTTTTCTTTTAAAAAAACATTCACACTTTTTTCTCATTCACACTCCACCACATTCCACTGTTTCGGCAGCTCAGGCCATATAAGACATTTACGATAACGTATTTATGAATTTATATATATTAGGGTCCAGGCATTTTTATTTAAGCCATCTGGTTATTTACCAATTGAAAAGCTATCTCACAAAATGTTAATCGCCCTCGTGGCTTGGTGTAGAGGTTAGGTGCTAACCTCGTATACCAAACTCGCGGGTTGGACAGGAGTCGATGATTTTATTTAAGCAATTGGATACCAAATGGCTTAAATAAGAATGTGGACCCTAAATAATATAATATATATTCATAACGGTTATCGTAAATGTCTATATGGTCTGAGTTGCGAAAAGAAGGGAATGTGTGTGTGAGTGGAGTGGAATGAGAAAAAAGTGTGAATGTTTGGAAAAAAAAAAAAAAATGTTAATCATTTTTACTTTCTCATACCCTATATATGAAATATATAGAGAGAGAAAGTATTGCAATCATGTCAAAAATTCGATGTCGAGATTTTTTATTATTTTTTCTTTGATCCTCGTGTTAGCTATTTATAAAATCATAATTTTTAACAAATACTTATAATTTTTTTTCGATTTGTGGATATGAATATTTATATTAATTGCCTGAAACGATTGTTTGAATAATTGTGGTACATAGCTAAGGGTGGGGATCGCCGTAGGTGGATGGCGCGGCTAGTCCATATATAATACGAGTAATAATAACTTATTAGTGCCGGCTATCACATTCTGCTTGAGCTGACGCTTAAAAAATTGAAAGATAAAAAAAAGAATCATTCTTAAAAAAAAAGAATCATTCTTAAAAGAATATCGATGATGTAAATATAATAAATATTTAAAAGTTAAAAGGACCTTTCGATAGTGGAAAAAATATGACGTCACCCGCAATGCTTATATCCAGTGTCCCTATCAAACATTCTATTTTGGGGACTTGGCAACGGAGAAGAGCAACAGTTACCACATTCGTTGCGGTTAAGTGATGCCAAGCGCGGCGAAAGCTCGGGATTGGTGACCCCGAGCAATCAGCGTGTGGATCGTCCTTAAGTATTCATCGGTACAATGTATTTGAAATATTA
>JAKCPI010025152.1:0-10112 GCA_023213315.1 Euborellia annulipes
CTTAAAATATTAAGTTGTATTTTTTAAATTTGATAGTTATAAAGTAAAAAGTTTTTTTTTTTTACTTTTTTTCTCTGAACTCGCTTTCGTTTTCACCCATATATTGTCAATAATTTTTGGTGTTGCTTTGCCAGTTTTTTTCTTCCCTCTTCTAACGAAATTAGACTGAGGATATTAATCTCTGCCACTTGTGAGTGTAATTTAGGAAAAATTACAACTCGTGCAGATATACGGTATATATATATATATATATATATAGAATAAGTTTTAAAAGATTTCCGTGTGGAACAAAAGGGCGCTTTTTTTAAGTCCTTAAAGGATCATTCATTCCATTTACAAAAGGGCTTGCTGAATGTTGGCTTCCTCCCTCTGGCGAACGTTCAATGAACTAAGGCTAGTGAGGGTGCAACGAGGGGGAAGGGGGTGAAATTCTCGCCGCCTACACAGAAGCCTATTGACATAAAGAGTGAAGGGATTAATTGAACAGTCGTTTAATTAAGAATGCAAAGAAGTCGAAAGGGAAGCTTTTATTAAAATAAGATACAGTGGCGAATCAAGGAGGCAAATCATAGTCAAGGTCAAAAGGTCATATGTATAAAATATTTTATATATTATATAAAAACTGTAATTTTTATTTTATTAAAAAATGTTTTATTTTAATTTCCACTCTCTTCAGATTATTTTAACTTTATAAATATCCTATACCTATATTATTAAAACGAACAATGTACGTCAGTTCTCAAAAACGGCTCTAACGATTTCTTTTAAATTTTATAGACCCTGTTATTTCCGGTTCAAATCTGAAATTACGCTACGTCTTGTCTTTGGGAAAATTTGGGTACTAGTATTTTACTGATGTACTTTTCTATTATTTTTTTTTTTTTTTTATTTTTTCGAAATTCGCTTTAACGATAAAAATTCATAAATCAATTATTTTTAAAATGTATATTCTGATTTTATGCTCAAAATTATTTGAAGCAGACTTTACTCTAGTACTTGATAGGACAGATAGGAGTCCATGGTAACAAAATATAAATATTTTCCCATGTTTAGGAATAAACATCTTGAATTCTAATATATTGGAGGAAACTAAATAAATATATGTCGACACAAATCTGGTGCGACAAGCACAGAATACAACTTTCAATTACCAAAGGTAAGATAAAGTTGTGTCCTGTGCTACTATTCACACCAGATTTTTTTCAATTCAAATTTAACTTAATTTTAAATATATACTATTTCCAGTATAAAAAACAAATTGCGTAGGTTTTGATTTTGGGAAAATTGCGGTACTAATATTTTACTTTTTTATTTTTTCTAATTTTTTCAAAAAAAAAAAAAAAAAAACCAGCAACGAGCTGTATCACGGTCATTCTTAAACTAAGTAGCTAGAGGGGCGTAAGCAACAAATTGCCAATTTTCATTTTATCTGGTATCTCTCTGTTGTATGTTATGCCAAGAGAAAATCGAACTTATTATATAAGTTCCAAACTACATGTAGTAGGCCATATATATATATATTCTTTTGAAGTGTTTGATATACTCTTCAAGAATACAATGAATTCTATGAGGTTGTTATCAAAAAATAACAAGTGTTAACCATGTTAATGCCCCCCGGGTCTGGCGTAGTAGGTAGAGTGCCTACCTCCTATACCAAACGTCGCGGGTTCGGACCCAGGCAGTCCGATGATTTTATTTAAGCCATTTGGATACCAGATGGCTTAAATATAAATAATTAAATATAAATGCCTGAACCCCAAATTGATATTTTAATTACAACGGTTATCGTCAAAGTCTTAAATGGCCTAAGTTGCCGAAAAGACTGTGTGAATGTGTGTGTGAGTGTGAGTGTGAATGAGAAAAAAGTGTGAATGTTTAAAAAAAAAAAAAAAAAAAAAAAAACCATGTTAATGATCTACTTTATTTTGACAATGGGTTTATTTATAGAAATTTGATGTATTTTTATTTTAATAAATATTTAGGTATTACTTATTTACTTAGACTTTTTATCTCTTTTCCTTCTAAAATAATAAGGTCGCTGAAAATTTGCTTTTGATTTGATAATCATGTCTTATTTCACAAAGGTGGATAATGTTTTTATTACTTTCTCTTACCTATGTATATATGTAATATATATATAGAGAGAAAGTATTGGATTCATGTCAAAAATTCGATGTCGAGATTTTGATGGATCTTCACGTTTTGAGGTCCCCTGAATCCAAAAAAGTGGTTTTCGCGACATGGTCTGTCTGTGTGTGGGTGGGTGGGTGTGGGTGGGTGGGTGTGTGGGTGGGTGGGTGTGTGGGGGGTGGGTGGGTGGGTGTGTTGTGTTCAATTTTAAGCATGAAGGAATTGAGCTACGAGGTTGAAATTCTATATTTAACTTAAACACCCCCGGGACCGGAAAAAATAAGCTTTTAATCAAAATCGGCCAAAGATTACTAGTACTTTACTGATGTACTTTTTCAGTTTTTTTCGATTTTCTCAAAATTTGCTCCAACGATTTTTTTTTAAATTCAAAAATCAATTATTTTTTAGATGCTCTTTAAAATGTATATTCTCATTTTGCGATTGAAATCTTCTGAAGACCACTTTACTCTTGTATTTCATAGGGAAGATAGGAGAAATGGTTGTCATGGTAACAAAATATAAATATTTTCCCATACTTTATAAATTTTACATCTGAATTCAAATGTTCCGTACTGTCGGGAACTAAATATATGTCGACACAAAAAAATCTGGTGTGACAAGCACAGTACACAACTTTCGATTACCGAAGGTAAGAGAAAGTTGTGTGCTATGCGCCAGTACACCAGATTTTTTATATTTTTTCTCTTTATGCCTGATGCTCTTTTTTATCTCATTAGAGATAACAAAGAAAGCCCTCTTTCTCAAGAAAAAATATTTCGATATTTTCAAAATAATGAATAAATAGATAAGAAATAAATCATTTATCATTATATATAGGGTTTATCAATTTTGCATTAGAGTCAATAACTAGAAAAAAAATTAAATAAAAAATTTAATTTGTTTTCAATCAATTAATATGGGGAATATATAGACCATATGCCGAAAAAAAGTAAAATAATTAAATAAAAAAAAAAAAATATTTTGTAAAAGTAAAATCATGTAGCCTACAATGAGCTCCACAATTAAGTCCCCACCTGGGCGCTAGAACCTTAAGTATATGGTAGACTATATAGTGAAATAATTTTAAATTTGAAAAGGTAAAATAAAATCGTCTGTACCAGAATTTATTTTACCTTTTCGGTCATTAAAATTATTTCACTGTATACCATATCATATATTTAAGGCTCTAGGCCCTAGGTGGGGACTTAATTGTGGAGCTCACTGTACTGGAAACTAAAAAGAGACTAATGAACAATGTGAACAAGCAATTTTAATTTAATAATAAACCCACTTTTACCTTTAGGTCAGACAAGAAAGTAGCTTTTTTTTCTAATAATCTTTCTATTATTTTATATAATAAAATAGAATATAGACTCAATATAGTGAGAATGATAATGAAGTTTAATAAAAATTTAAAAAATATAATCTGCAATGAAATTGTGATTTGATCAAACAAGAGTAAATATTAATATCAATCTCTCTTTCTCTTTCTCTCTTCATTAAGTTAAAGCTTACTTAAACTGTTTGTAATTAGAGCTCATTGTGTGATTCTATCTCAGCTCAATTCTCTTTCATATTAACAAAATTCATAAATGATAATATTGTATTTTAAAATAAGTCAGAAAAATTACTTTTATTATATAGTTATAATTAAATCGTATATTAAAATTATTTTTATGATTTTTTAGTAATTAGGATTTAAGGGTTTTTTGAATCATCTTCAAGGCTGGGGCGGATTTATGACACATTTCTACAGGGGCATATATAAAGGGAGGGGGAGGGGCGAGGGGGCCTGAGCTCCCTCCGAAATTTTTCAAATCTATATACATATATACGTGTATATCCCGAATATCTATATTTTTATGACCAATTTTTATATTTTTGTTTGAAAAACTACGTCGAATAAAAAAAGTAATAACAAAAATAAATATATTAATAAGCTTATATAAGCATTTTTTTTTATTAAAACTTTTGTCTTAGGGAGGGCGTGGGCCCCTTAGGACTTGAGTGAAAACGGAAAAATTTCGATTAAAAAAAAAAATTTTTATGAAAATTAATTTCTTATAATGGGCCCGGGTCTTTATGGGACCAGGTATATCCGGTATTTTAAAATTATTTTTGAGCTATAAGTTATTTCAGATAAATGCGAATGAATATTCAAATATGTACTCAATTTTACTCATTTGATAACTTAAGCTTCTTTTAAAATAAATTTGTATTGAAATTTGTCTATAGATTTTTATTAAATAGATGCCGGGAAAAAGAAAACAGCAAAATCTCAAAAAAGGTAGATTATTATTGCATTCTACTCTCGTGTAACAATTCTGATCCTCTCCTATTCTTGTGGGTTTCTGATTCTTCTTTTTTTACTTTCTCTTACCTATGTATATATGTAATATATATATAGAGAGAAAGTATTGGATTCATGTCAAAAATTCGATGTCGAGATTTTGATGGATCTTCACGTTTTGAGGTCCCCTGAATCCAAAAAAGTGGTTTTCGCGACATGGTCTGTCTGTGTGTGGGTGGGTGTGTGGGTGTGTGGGTGTGTGGGTGTGTGGGTGTGTGTGTGTTCAATTTTAAGCATGAAGCAATTGAGCTATGAGGTTGAAATTTTATATTTAAGTTAAACACCCCCGGGACCGGAAAAATAAGCTTTTAATCAAAATCGGCCAAAGAGTACTAGTACTTTACTGATGTACTTTTTCAGTTTTTTTCGATTTTCTCAAAATTTGCTCCAACGATTTTTTTTAAAATTCAAAAATCAATTATTTTTTAGATGCTCTTTAAAATGTATATTCTCATTTTGCGATTGAAATCTTCTGAAGACCACTTTACTCTTGTATTTCATAGGGAAGGATAGGAGAAATGGTTGCCATGGTAACAAAATATAAATATTTTCCCATACTTATAAATTTTACTTGAATTCAATTGTACCCTACTGTCGGAAACTAAATACATGTCGACACGAAAAATCTGGTGTGACAAGCACAGTGCACAACTTTCGATTACCGAAGGTAAGAGAAAGTTGTGTGCATGCCAGTCACACCAGATTTTTTATTTTAAAATCGATTAATCTAAAATAAGAAAGAAGAAAGAAAGAGTTGATTATCTTCGTATAGAAAATATTTTTTTCAACTTGACATTTTCAACCAATGCTGAAAAATGATTAAATTCAAAGGGGGGAAAAGAATAAAAAAAATGGATTTTATTAAATTTTTCATCATAATAACAAAATATTCTTCAAAGTCAAAAGTCAAACGGGAAAGAAGATAGAAAGAAAGAGAAAGAAAACAAGTGGAAGAAATAAATGATATAAATTTGTTTTATTTATGAATTGTTTTTTTCCATTTATCTTTCAGTGATCACATTCAAAATAAGATATAAAGTTTTGTTTGGAAAATCAAACGAAAAAGGTATCGGGGTGTAAATAAGGTGAAACAAATATGTATCAATTACTTAATTTGACAAAAAAAAATCGTTAATGTTGTAACAGTTATAGTAAATGTACAGTAAATAGGGATAGGCAAACATTAATACAATATCTCTACGTCTGATACCATATTTCCTATCAAATGAATAAAAATATAAGAAAAGAGAAGACTCATTTCCTTGATAATTAACTATAACCTCGAAACTCTCATTTGAGGTTTTTGAGGTTCAAACCAGTATAGAATAATTTCTATATGATTATTTTTGAGGGCCAATTGTAGATTCTGCAGTTCTGATTTAAACCTCAAAGTTGTAAAACCGTCCGTAAGTAGGATTTTGAGGTACAAACTGGGATTACTTTCTATGTTGAATCCAATCTCCAAAAAATTAAACTGACCCTCAAAAATCTCACTGAAGATTTTGAGGTTTAAATAGAAATTTATGTTTTGACTCGGGTTAAGGTGCGCGTCTCGAAAAACCGTTAGAAGACGATTCACTACCGAGTTCCTCTAGGCGGCAAGAGATGGCGTTAGTTTTTCCCATAGGGATACAAGGGATCTATTCCATTTCATTTGAAAGATTTCACCTAATTAATTAAGGGTAAAAAATTAATGATTTTTTAACACAATGATTACTAATTTAATTATCTATAAGTTATAGAGCGAATTCTTTTAAAAATATCTTTTATTTAATGCGATTAATCTAAAAAAAAAAAATATTTTCGAAAATCAAAAAAAGGGCTTCTATAAGGTGTAGATATTTTAAAATATGTTATACCTTTAATTTAAAAAAAATAGCGTTCGATAGCTTCAAAATTGTGGCCGCTGGAATCTCCCAAAATTAGCACCCCGAGACGCGCACCTTAATTTATTTTTGCTCTCAAACATATATTTCCATCAAAATTAATCGCAATACTGTCTGTTTATTATTTATAAGCAAATAGGTATAAGAAACTTATCATTTCTGATTTATAAATATGATTATTAGTTAATTTCCTGTTTAACAGTGAACAATAGATTTCGTCCATAGTAATAATCTTAATAATTGCATACCGTAGCCATTAGTATAGGGTCGAATCCCCACTCCTCTACCTTAGGCCACCAATTTCCATTTAAATCGCATCATCGCTTCTCTCTTATTGTCACTGGTTTGATTAGTTGTCCCAATTGGCTTCCAATTGCGTTTGTGGAATGAGAGAGCAACAAACATAGACCATCATCTAATCCCCAATCATTAAAACATAATTACTTATCCACGAAATCATTCATTCCCCTTAACCCTTGAACCCTTGCCATCATCTCTCTCCCTCTCGCTCATTTATTTATTATTCATAGATGGGAAGATCAAAGAGGAAATAAATAAACGTATTCATCGATCCGAAACTAAATTTATTTTCGGTTTTTTAATCAAAGTTTTATTAGAAAGAAGAGAAAAAAGGTGTATCAATGAATATAAACGAAGATTACCATATATTTTTTTATCTTTTAAAAATGAGATGTTGATAAATTAATCATAAAAAAATTTCTTAAAAAAAAAAAAAATTTGTTTTTTTGCATCCTCTCAATATCTAAGCCAATCTCTTTACTTTTATTTTAACTCTCTATTCTCTTTAGAATTGTTTACTTCCTTTATAAAACTTGAGGGAATTGTTTTTTAGATTATTTTGGTATATTCAAAGGTAAAACTCTTAATCCATAATTTAAAAGTGGGTGGTTCACTTCCTTTCTTGTATTTATTAAATAAATATCAAGTTTAATATTAACTTTAGCTCGATTGTTTTGTTTTGCTTATACTTTATTTTTTTTATTTTTTTTTTAAATTTTTTTTTTTTTTTATTTTTTTTCAATAGCTGTTCGTTAAATGAGCAAAATAAATATTGAGGGGGATACCGAAAAGTTTCCCCTTCCTGGGGAAAATCTTAATCCTTAAGAGGAGACTTCATTTAGAGTTTGTGCTTAAAGGACACAAGCTAGAATGAAAAATGTATTGATAACAAATTTAATATTGTATTTTTTTTATTATGAATTTATGATTGAAGTACAAAGTGTCCTGACTCAGAGATTTTATTTCCCCTTACCCTTCCAAAAGTATCTATTATTAAGGTGACCAATCGTCCTTCTTTAGAGAAGACATTCCTTCTTCTGTAAGGCTCTAAATAAAACACTCAAAATCTACGAGTATACAAACTGTACAAAATTAAACAATTAATTTAATTAAATATGTTTTGGCCAAATTTGAGTACCTATTCGTAAGGAAATTTTAAGAAAAAAAGTTTCCCCCCCCAAGAGATAGTTGAAATGACGCCACTATCTCTGCTTCCTCAAAAAGTGTCCTTAATTAACTAATTAAATGGGACGTAAGCATAATTAGTGTTTTTTTTTTTGTTTGAATTGATAAAATGTTTCATTTATTTAAGTTGTACTTTTTTCAAAATGTCTCCCGGGCAGGAGGACTATACCGCAAGCGAATGTTTTGGGTGAAGTTTTTTCTCTGCCCAAGAAATTTTCTTAACACTCTAAGTATCATTTTAAAGCATTTGGACAAAGAAATTTGACAGTTAATAATAGATAATAGTAATAATAAATTGTCTTATTTGGGTGTCCATGCGAACAATTCGTGCCCAGTAAAATATGTCACGTAATTTTTAAAGAAATATGATCTATTATATTAAATTAATGGTCATTAAATAAATCAGTTAATGAAAGATTATAATCGAACAGACCTAGTATGTTCCATATATTAAAGTAGGCATATGGTTACAGCTCTTCGAAATTATAATACTCTCTATTATTTATATATTTCATTATTTATATGTACACTACGCACACTAATACTGTTGATTTCAACAAAATCGCATAAAAGGGATTTTTCAACGGGCCGGATAAAGTAAGCAAAAGGGGCCGGATCCGGCCCGCGGGCCGGCTTTTGCCCACCCCCGATTATAAGGCATATTATTTGGATTCTGGGATGAAGGATATATACATAAGTTATATCTATTAGACTCCGTCGAGCCGTAGTTACTTCATCATACACGATTGGCCGGTGAGTTTTTTTAAAATTAATAAATTTCAAAGAAAAAATTTTTTTAATAATAAAAAATTGAAAAAATTAATTTATTAATATTCAAAAAACTCACCGGCCTATATATTATAAGGTATTTTTACAATAAATTATAATATTAAATTTTGTGAGTTTTCTTATTTGTTGGTGTCCCCCGGAATCGGACCCAGGGTCTTCGATTCGATCACACTAATAAATACCGAGTTTTGGGGTTTAGGCTTTCACAGTTGTTATCATCTTTAAAGGTAAATTTCTTTTCAGTCGTTTGTTATTCTATATAATATAAGGGGACAAACATCTTGGCCTGTGATATAACTCCTTGTGGCCTGGAAGCACACCGATAAGCTGGAGATCCTGGGTCCGATTCCCAGGGTTCATGGGGCGTAAATAAGAATGCCTGGTGGACCCCAATATATATATTGTGAATGTGAGTGTGATTGGGAAAAAAGTGAGTGTTAAAAAAAAAATAAAAATGCCTAAATTCCCAACAATAACAGATATCGTAAAAGTCTTATATGGTCTGAGTTGCCGAAAAGACTGTGAATGTGTGTGAATGAGAAAAAAGTAAGTGTTTAAAAAAAAAAAAAGTATTAAGTATTTTAATTTAATTATTTTCTATTTTACTTTTTTTTTAATAATAATAATATAATATCGAATCCTATTCCAAAAATGTCCCAATTTAAAGCTCTGATCAATATTTTTGATGTCTATTATCTATATATTAGCAAGGAGATTTTTTGGTTGGCCAAATGCCATAAATTGGACTGATAGTTGGCCTTCTGCCATAGAACCTATCCCTTTTCTTCCATTTGCATCTCAATCTACTTCTCACGGGGATTTAACCAAAATACACGTTTTATAACCAAATAAAGCAATTGTTGTTATGAAGTTTATGCAAATGAATGGTCACTACTCTGTATATATAATGAACAAAGACATAAACAAACTTGTCTTTATGCAAAATGGAAGGTGAATTGAATTAGTAAAAAATTCGTTTGTCTTTATGAGAACGCCTGGGATAAAGCAACTATAAGGGTCTTCATCTTATGAAAATATTATCAAGGCTAATAGTTTTTATTAAAGACCGACATTTAATATATGTTTGAAGGAGGAGGCGCTAATATTAACACATAAAACAAATAAGGTTTAACTATTTTTTCCTAACAGATTTTTTTTTATATTTATTAAGACCGTCTTGATTTAAGGTTGTTCGGACATTAAAGCACTTATAAAGATTAAAGGCAAATTTTTTAATATGTTATTAATCACTATCACATGAGTATAAAATAATTTGTTGAAGCATATCTGACGAAGGATTATCGTGTAATTAATTATTAAAAAATTGAAATTTAAGATGTAGCCTATTATGAATGTAGACGAAACGCACACATCGAATTATGTAGTAACGCTCCTGATAAAGATAATCATCAAAAAGTTCTATTTTTATCAATTAACTCTGGAGAGTGCGTTAAAAATAAAATGAAAATTTT